>OX439483.1:165914971-166157928 GCA_949320155.1 Melangyna quadrimaculata | reverse complement strand
AACCAGACCTCCTAGAATGTTCTAGTTTTCAGCTATGGATAGCCCTTGAAAAACTTATCAAGCGTTTTGCAAGCGAAAATGACGTCATTCCCTTATTTGCGGAACTGTAGGCATCCAAAGTCATACAAGCCTACATAACTCAAAAAAATAACTTTGAATGCAAATATCTCGAAAACTAGACCTTATAAAAGGGTTTGCTTTGGATGTGCTGGTTGCATTTGACAAAACCTTACTATATATGTACGTTTCAATGGGTTCCAGAGACTTTCGTAAAAAAATGAATTTTTAGTGATAAGGGGGTAGTCCATGCTTTTTTTCGAAAATCGATTGGAAAAAAAACAGTTGAGTTTTGAACGTCAATGCAAAGACCTGACCGTTATCTGTTCAACAACGTTAACCGCAACCTCTTACGAGCCTTATTTTGGAAGTTATGGCCATATTAAGATTTTTAGTTTTTGGGTTGAAACAAGAAAGATTAAATTTGAATCAAAATTTCTCTGCAACCAGAGCCCACAAAATGCTCTAGTTTTCAGCAATGGATAGCTCTCCAAAAACTGATTAAGCGGTTAATAAACCGCAAGGCCTTCCGAGCCTTATTTGTGGAGCTGTAGACATCCAAATTCATGCAAACTTTCAAAACTCAAAAAAATCGATTTTAATGGATTTACTTTGAATTAAGATATCTCCACAACCAGACCTCCTAGAATGTTCTAGTTTTCAGCTATGGATAGCTCTTGAAAAACTTATCAAGTATTTTGCAAGCGAAAATGACGTCATAGCCTTATTTGCGGAACTGTAGGCATCCAAAGTCATACAAGCCTTCATAACTCAAAAAAATAACTTTGAATGCAAATATCTCGAAAACTAGACCTTATAAAAGGGTTTGCTTTGGATGTGCTGGTTGCATTTGACAAAACCTTTCTATATATGTACGTTTCAATGGGTTCCAGAGACTTTCGTAAAAAAAATGAATTTTTAGTGATAAGGGGGTAGTCCATGCTTTTTTTCGAAAATCGATTGGAAAAAAAAAGTTGAGTTTTGAACGGCAATGCAAAGACCTGACCGTTATCTGTTCAACAACGTTAACCGCAACCTCTTACGAGCCTTATTTGGAAGTTATGGCCATATTAAGATTTTTAGTTTTTGGGTTGAAACAAGAAAGATTAACTTTGAATCAAAATTTCTCTGCAACCAGAGCCCACAAAATGCTCTAGTTTTCAGCAATGGATAGCTCTCTAAAAACTGATTAAGCGGTTTATAAACCGCAAGGCCTTCCGAGCCTTATTTGTGGAACTGTAGACATCCAAAGTCATGCAAACTTTCAAAACTCAAAAAAATCGATTTAAATGGATTTACTTTGAATTAAGATATCTCCACAACCAGACCTCCTAGAATGTTCTAGTTTTCAGCTATGGATAGCCCTTGAAAAACTTATCAAGCGTTTTGCAAGCGAAAATGACGTCATTGCCTAATTTGCGGAACTGTAGGCATCCAAAGTCATACAAGCCTACATAACTCAAAAAAATAACTTTGAATGCAAATATCTCGAAAACTAGACCTTATAAAAGGGTTTGCTTTGGATGTGCTGGTTGCATTTGACAAAACCTTTCTATATATGTACGTTTCAATGGTTTCCAGAGACTTTCGTAAAAAAATGAATTTTTAGTGATAAGGGGGTAGTCCATGCTTTTTTTCGAAAATCGATTGGAAAAAAAAAGTTGAGTTTTGAACGTCAATGCAAAGACCTGACCGTTATCTGTTCAACAACGTTAACCGCAACCTCTTACGAGCCTTATTTTGGAAGTTATGGCCATATTAAGATTTTTAGTTTTTGAGTTGAAACAAGGAAGATTAAATTTGAATCAAAATTTCTCTGCAACCAGAGCCCACAAAATGCTCTAGTTTTCAGCAATGGATAGCTCTCCAAAAACTGATTAAGCGGTTAATAAACCGCAAGGCCTTCCGAGCCTTATTTGTGGAACTGTAGACATCCAAAGTCATGCAAACTTTCAAAACTCAAAAAAATCGATTTTAATGGATTTACTTTGAAATAAGATATCTCCACAACCAGACCTCCTAGAATGTTCTAGTTTTCAGCTATGGATAGCTCTTGAAAAACTTATCAAGTGTTTTGCAAGCGAAAATGACGTCATAGCCTTATTTGCGGAACTGTAGGCATCCAAAGTCATACAAGCCTTCATAACTCAAAAAAATAACTTTGAATGCAAATATATCGAAAACTAGACCTTATAAAAGGGTTTGCTTTGGATGTGCTGGTTGCATTTGACAAAACCTTTCTATATATGTACGTTTCAATGGGTTCCAGAGACTTTCGTAAAAAAATGAATTTAAGTGATAAGGGGGTAGTCCATGCTTTTTTTCGAAAATCGATTGGAAAAAAAAGTTGAGTTTTGAACGGCAATGCAAAGACCTGACCGTTATCTGTTCAACAACGTTAACCGCAACCTCTTACGAGCCTTATTTTGGAAGTTATGGCCATATTAAGATTTTAGTTTTTGGGTTGAAACAAGAAAGATTAACTTTGAATCAAAATTTCTCTGCAACCAGAGCCCACAAAATGCTCTAGTTTTCAGCAATGGATAGCTCTCCAAAAACTGATTAAGCGGTTAATAAACCGCAAGGCCTTCCGAGCCTTATTTATGGAACTGTAGACATCCAAAGTCATGCAAACTTTCAAAACTCAAAAAAATCGATTTTAATGGATTTACTTTGAATTAAGATATCTCCACAACCAGACCTCCTAGAATGTTCTAGTTTTCAGCTATGGATAGCTCTTGAAAAACTTATCAAGTGTTTTGCAAGCGGAAATGACGTCATAGCCTTATTTGCGGAACTGTAGGCATCCAAATTCATACCAGCCTTCATAACTCAAAAAAATAACTTTGAATGCAAATATATCGAAAACTAGACCTTATAAAAGGGTTTGCTTTGGATGTGCTGGTTGCATTTGACAAAACCTTTCTATATATGTACGTTTCAATGGGTTCCAGAGACTTTCGTAAAAAAATGAATTTTTAGTGATAAGGGGGTAGTCCATGCTTTTTTTCGAAAATCGATTGAGTTTTGAACGGCAATGCAAAGACCTGACCGTTATCTGTTCAACAACGTTAACCGCAACCTCTTACGAGCCTTATTTTGGAAGTTATGGCCATATTAAGATTTTTAGTTTTTGGGTTGAAACAAGAAAGATTAACTTTGAATCAAATTTTCTCTGCAACCAGAGCCCACAAAATGCTCTAGTTTTCAGCAAGATATCTCCACAACCAGGCCTCCTAGAATGTTCTAGTTTTCAAGTATGGGTAGCTCTTGAAAAACTAATCAAGCGATTTGCAAGTGAAAATGACGTCATAGCCTTATTTGCGGAACTGTAAGCATCCAAAGTCATACAAGCCTTCATAACTCAAAAAAATAACTTTGAATGCAAATATCTCGAAAACGAGACCTTATAAAAGGGTTTGCTTTGGATGTGCTGGTTGCATTTGACAAAACCGTTCTATATATGTACGTTTCAATGGGTTCCAGAGACTTTCGTAAAAAAATGAATTTTTAGTGATAAGGGGGTAGTCCATGCTTTTTTTCGAAAATCGATTGGAAAAAAAAAATTAAGTTTTGAACGGCAATGCAAAGACCTGACCGTTATCTGTTCAACAACGTTAACCGCAACCTCTTACGAGCCTTATTTTGGAAGTTATGGCCATATTAAGATTTTTAGTTTTTGGGTTGAAACAAGAAAGATTAACTTTGAATCAAAATTTCTCTGCAACCAGAGCCCACAAAATGCTCTAGTTTTCAGCAATGGATAGCTCTCCTGATTAAGCGGTTAATAAACCGCAAGGCCTTCCGAGCCTTATTTGTGGAACTGTAGACATCCAAAGTCATGCAAACTTTCAAAACTCAAAAAAATCGATTTTAATGGATTTACTTTGAAATAAGATATCTCCACAACCAGACCTCCTAGAATGTTCTAGTTTCCAGCTATGGATAGCTCTTGAAAAACTTATCAAGTGTTTTGCAAGCGAAAATGACGTCATAGCCTTATTTGCGGAACTGTAGGCATCCAAAGTCATACAAGCCTTCATAACTCAAAAAAATAACTTTGAATGCAAATATATCGAAAACTAGACCTTATAAAAGGGTTTGCTTTGGATGTGCTGGTTGCATTTGACAAAACCTTTCTATATATGTACGTTTCAATGGGTTCCAGAGACTTTCGTAAAAAAATGAATTTTTAGTGATAAGGGGGTAGTCCATGCTTTTTTTCGAAAATCGATTGGAAAAAAAAGTTGAGTTTTGAACGGCAATGCAAAGACCTGACCGTTATCTGTTCAACAACGTTAACCGCAACCTCTTACGAGCCTTATTTTGGAAGTTATGGCCATATTAAGATTTTTAGTTTTTGGGTTGAAACAAGAAAGATTAACTTTGAATCAAAATTTCTCTGCAACCAGAGCCCAAAAAATGCTCTAGTTTTCAGCAATGGATAGCTCTCTAAAAACTGATTAAGCGGTTAATAAACCGCAAGGCCTTCCGAGCCTTATTTATGGAACTGTAGACATCCAAAGTCATGCAAACTTTCAAAACTCAAAAAAATCGATTTTAATGGATTTACTTTGAATTAAGATATCTCCACAACCAGACCTCCTAGAATGTTCTAGTTTTCAGTTATGGATAGCTCTTGAAAAACTAATCAAGCGATTTGCAAGCAAAAATGACGTCATAGCCTTATTTGCGGAACTGTAAGCATCCAAAGTCATACAAGCCTTCATAACTCAAAAAAATAACTTTGAATGCAAATATCTCGAAAACGAGACCTTATAAAAGGGTTTGCTTTGGATGTGCTGGTTGCATTTGACAAAACCGTTCTATATATGTACGTTTCAATGGGTTCCAGAGACTTTCGTAAAAAAATGAATTTTTAGTGATAAGGGGGTAGTCCATGCTTTTTTTCGAAAATCGATTGGAAAAAAAAAATTAAGTTTTGAACGGCAATGCAAAGACCTCACCGTTATCTGTTCAACAACGTTAACCGCAACCTCTTACGAGCCTTATTTTGGAAGTTATGGCCATATTAAGATTTTTAGTTTTTGGGTTGAAACAAGAAAGATTAACTTTGAATCAAAATTTCTCTGCAACCAGAGCCCACAAAATGCTCTAGTTTTCAGCAATGGATAGCTCTCTAAAAACTGATTAAGCGGTTAATAAACTGCAAGGCCTTCCGAGCCTTATTTGTGGAACTGTAGACATCCAAAGTCATGCAAACTTTCAAAACTCAAAAAAATCGATTTTAATGGATTTACTTTTAATTAAGATATCTACACAACCAGACCTCCTAGAATGTTCTAGTTTTCAGCTATGGATAGCTCTTTTGAACGTTTTGAACGGCAATGCAAACACCTGACCGTTATCTGTTCAACAACGTTAACCGCAACCTCTTACGAGCCTTATTTTGAAAGTTATGGCCATATTAAGATTTTTAGTTTTTGGGTTGAAACAAGAAAGATTAACTTTGAATCAAAATTTCTCTGCAACCAGAGCCCACAAAATGCTCTAGTTTTCAGCAATGGATAGCTCTCCAAAAACTGATTAAGCGGTTAATAAACCGCAAGGCCTTCTGAGCCTTATTTGTGGAACTGTAGACATCCAAAGTCATGCAAACTTTCAAAACTCAAAAAAATCGATTTTAATGGATTTACTTTGAATTAAGATATCTCCACAACCAGGCCTCCTAGAATGTTCTAGTTTTCAGCTATGGATAGCTCTTGAAAAACTAATCAAGCAATGGATAGCTTCTCAAAAACTGATTAAGCGGTTAATAAACCGCAAGGCCTTCCGAGCCTTATTTGTGGAACTGTAGACATCCAAAGTCATGCAAACTTTCAAAACTCAAAAAAATCGATTTTAATGGATTTACTTTGAATTAAGATATCTCCACAACCAGGCCTCCTAGAATGTTCTAGTTTTCAGCTATGGATAGCTCTTTTGAACGTTTTGAACGGCAATGCAAAGACCTCACCGTTATCTGTTCAACAACGTTAACCGCAACCTCTTACGAGCCTTATTTTGGAAGTTATGGCCATATTAAGATTTTTAGTTTTTGGGTTGAAACAAGAAAGATTAACTTTGAATCAAAATTTCTCTGCAACCAGAGCCCACAAAATGCTCTAGTTTTCAGCAATGGAAAATGAAAAATTAATTTTTAGTGATAAGGGGGTAGTCCATGCTTTTTTTCGAAAATCGATTGGAAAAAAAAAAGTTGAGTTTTGAACGGCAATGCAAATAGTTAGTAGGGCTGGCCAATAGATGGGAAATGTCTCGGTCTCGCATGACGAGACCGAGACGAGACTGGCTTTTAAGCAACCGAGACGGGACTGTTTATTTGGACCGAAATTTACAGAGCGTCTAATAAATTAAAAAATCAAATACTTCTGCAAGTATTCAAACTATAATCGAAAACATTTCGTTCCAATAATCAACAAGTTGGCCGGAAATCGTATTTTTCAGAGACGAGACTTAATATTTTCGATTTTAACGAGACCGAGACGAGACATACAAAATTCTCGCAGAGTCTCGTCTCGTGGCCAGCCCTATCAGTTAGGTATTTTCTCTTTCCTCGGTCAACTCTTGGTTAGCTAGCCTCCTGCATCTTATAAAATATAGATTTTTAGATTTGGATTGAAGAAGCACATTTTGTATGTAGATATGGTGAAATGTTAATGTGTTTTCTTTGTAGTATAGGCGACAGCAAGCAATTGACATGAATCACTTATTCAAATGTCTTACGTGAGGTAAGACATATGACACTGTGAGACAATATTATTCATCAAAGAAGAGCTTCTTTTCTGCTGCGTAGGAATATCCCCTTCTACCGTTAGACCGTATAAGAGTGAAAGGTTATATAAAGGTGGGTTACGACTTGTAGGTATAGCAAAGTTTTAAAAACGTCTGGAGAAGGATTTATTTTAAGATACTTCAAATGGCTTTAGTGCGTCTGCGTAGGTACTTAATTGGAAACTTTTTTTTTTGTTGAATAACAATTCATTGAATTTTACTATATTTTGCCATGAAGAGTATTTTAACTATTTTTAAATAATACTTAAGCTGCACATGACATTGGGGTTGGCTATGAAATCTCGCAAACTAAAATCTCGCACCCAAAATCTCGCAATACGAAATCTCGCAATTACAGAAACCCGCTCTTCATAATCTCGCAATTACAAAAACCCGCAAACTAAAATCTCGAAAACTTAAATCTCGCATTAAAAAACAGAAAGGACTTGTATAAATTACGTTGTACTAGGGTTTTCGTTTGTGTATGTTGTCAGTTGGTGTGCTTTCTGTTTATGTGCAATAAACAGTACATTGGGTGGACCGCTTCGCGGGTTCAAGGATTTTAACTCCCTTTTCGGGTCCTCTGTCCCGCTCACGCGACTACGTCGCTCCGCTTAGGGTATGCTCAGTCGCCAGGCAGGCGCCTATGTTGTCAGTTGGTGTGTTTTCAGTTTATTTGTAATAAAAAGTACTTTGGGTGGTCGGCGTATCGGGTTCAAGGATTTTATATCCCTTTTTGGGCCTCTGATTTTTCATTTTCTATTCGCAGGATTTTATTTTTCAGTTCGGAATTTTCCAACTTTTTGCGAGATTTTAGTTGAAATTTGCGAGATTTTTTGCTGTGAAATGTAAATGCGAGATTTTGTTATTGCGAGTTTATGAAAAGCGGGTTTAGGAGTTTGCGAGATTTCGTATTTCGAGATTTATAAAAAAATGCGAGATTTCTTTTCCTAGAATCCGCAGCCCCGAGGTGTGGTGTAATAGAGGAACACTGCGAAACTGACAATTAGGCGTTTGAAAATGCATGCAGTTAGGTTAGGACAAAACTGATTGAACTTGTTTGTTGAACCAGGTAGACCCCTCTAGACCATAGTGTACTTTAAATAAATATGCAAGGTTGCATTAAAATGGCATAATTCACTAGCCAGCATTGAAAACAGGATCGATTGTGTGGGGCAAGTGTCAGTCAAAACTATTTTATCTTCGACAATAGCAATGCTCTCTCCAGCTCGCATAGACAAACAAAAAAAAACACCTGGCACCTGGGTTCCTGATAAGGATAATCTGTTTCATGACAATGCTTTATCGGGGGAATTGGGAAGGTATAGCAAATTTATATGAGGTCTGGTTCCCTTGAATTCTGGTTATGACAAAGCTCTTCCCATGAAATTAAACAGCGGATTTTCAAAAGATTTTGGTTCGCGAGAATATCATGACCCGTGACAGCAAATTTTTCCAATATCAAATAAAACTATATTATTTCTGAAAATGTCAATGCAGTCAGAACAACAGATTTTTTAGGAGAGTTGATTCCCAAGAAATCTCTTACAAAATGCCTTAAACAAGCTAATAGACTGGGCAGAACGGTGTGGACTGGGTGTCAACCCCCACAAAACTGATCTTGTCCTCTTCTCCAGGAAATATAAAATTCCACACATAGATCCTCCCACCATTAAAAGAATTCCACTAACATTCTCCGACAAAGCTAAATATCTGGGTCTTATTTTAGATAAGAAGTTAAGTTGGAAACCTAATATAGAAGAAAGAGTCCGGAAGGCCACAGTAGCACTCTTCTCTTGTAAGAAAGCCATTGGAAGTAAATGGGGACTCCAACACCGTATTACTCACTGGGTATACATCTCGGTAATTAGACAGATTCTAACATATGGGGTGGCAGTATGGTGGACAGCTCTAGATATAGCTGTTAACCGCGATAAACTTAGTAAAGTCCAAAGATCAGCTTGCATGTGTATAAGTGGAGCACTTCGTTCTACTCCCTCCGCGGCACTGGACACTCTTCTTCATCTGACACCCCTCGATATATTTAGTAAACAAACGGCAGCGAGTCCGGCAATCCGTCTTAAAGCCTCTTCACAGTGGACCAATAATGAACTCAGCTCAGTTCAGCTATTCTGAACTCATACAGATCACTTCCAAGTATAATTGACTACACCATCCCACAATTCCGTTTCGATAAAAATTTTCAAGTTGTCATACCCTCCCGATCCACATGGGAGGACGTGCCATTCTTGGAAGACGACTCGATTCACTTTTATACGGACGGTTCAAAAACCGATGATGGGGTTGGTGGAGGCGTGTACTCAGAAAGATTAAATTTAAGTCTCGCATTTCGTCTTCCAGACCATTGTAGCGTGCTTCAGGCGGAACTTTTGGCGATAAAAGAAGTTTAATCTTGGCTTAAGGAAAACGTGATATTGACTTCTGATATCCGCATCTTCTCAGACAGCCAAGCTGCCATAAAATCTCTCGACTGTGTCTCTACAAACTCTAAAACAGCCCTTAACTGTCGATCATCTCTTATAGAGATGGCGCAGCAGTTCCAAATTCTCCTTTGTTGGGTGCCAGGCCATAGGGACATTCCGGGTAATTGTAAAGCTGATGAACTCGCTAAAGTTGAAACAAGACTACCTATTTTACCTGAAAAGGTAGACACCGGTATGCCTATAGTTACATGCAAATTTTTGCTGAAGCAAGATGCTTTAAGGAGAACAAACCTTAGGTGGAACAACGTAACCACTTGCCTGGCGACAAAACAGATCTGGCCTACGCTAGATGTGAGGCGCTCTAAGTGTTTGATATCTTTGAACAGATTGCATATCAGCTCCGTAATTGGTGTCATAACCGGGCACTGTCTTATAGGCAAGCACGCAAAGCGGCTTGGAGTTTTCGCAAACGATTTTTGTAGGAGCTGTATGGATGAAGAGGAGGAAGAATCTGTTTCTCATCTTCTCTACACATGCCCTGCCCTATCTAAAAGACGTAGGCTCCATCTCGGAGACTTCTTCTTCAATGATCCTAGTGATCTGACAAACATAGACATAAGTAGTCTCGCACGCTTCATTAGAAGCTCCAACTGGTTTTAACGAGCGGGGAGAAAATCTCTCTAGATTCACGTGGTATCACAACGGACCAACTTATGGTCTAAGTGTGTTAGTCCCTTGCTGGCAGCCACTTCAACCTAACCTAACCTATTCCCAAGAACCACAGCTCTATGGTGAAGCATATTTTTGGAAGCCCTGGAGCCTGGATCCAGAAAACACTTCACAAACTTTCGAAGTGACAATGCTCTATTTATCATTTCGAATTTATTTTTTGTTATATTTTTGGGGGGACTGATTCCCGGGAATCTTTTATCATTTTATTTTTATTTCAAAGCCCTTTCCAGCAAATTTTAACGCAGATTACTGATTAGACGTCTGGTTCAAGTGAATTTTTAGAAATGTATTTGCCATGCTCATTTTTTCTGGGAACAAGTTATATTTCTGACGATTGGTTCCCGGGAACCATTTGAAATATTTGTTCATGGCAACACACTATCCAGCTCTTAAAACAATGGATTTGTGTGATGCCTAGGTTTCTGAAAACATTTTATGGTATTTAACACATCTCCTCTTTACCTATAGCATTATGAATAACTAATAGACTGGCTACAGGAAGTTTTTTTTAATGCCTGGGTTCCAAGAACCTTTTATACATTGGAATAACCTTGGCAATGGAAATGCTGATTTAAAGACAAGAGTTTTTTGTGAAGCTTGAAAACCTTTTGTCATCTTAATTAGGTACAGGCAAATTATTTCTGTAAAGAAAGTCAGACCAATCATGTTGCACTTTTCATAACTATTAAATTAAATCTTTTTGTTTAAAATGTTCGTTTAAAATGTGTCCCATTTTTCTTTCATTTCAGTTAACGATCTTCCTCGAATATGGATCCATTGCAAAGAAACTAAATGCTAGTCAAGCATTCGACAACACGTGGCACTCAGATGTCGAATAATTAGAGAACGTACTCGAAGTAAGACGATGTCGGATTCCGCCTTCGCGGCACCCGGCTACAGGTGACTTCCAAACAACTGAAAATGTATTAATCCAGTGTATGTTGCAGCAAAATCGCGCCAAAGGTGGCTCAGGCGGCCGGTCGGGTTGATCAGATTGGTCGACTTGTTTCCGGACGTGCGATGGCGGTGTGGCCCAGCAAATTCGAAGATGTCACAATGCAAATGGATGCAAGGGTGATACGACTCGGTTTAGAATATGCAACATGCAGCCATGTCCCGAACAACAGGACTTCCGGGTGCAGCAATTTGCCGCTTACAATGACTGACCATATACGATGGTACACTGTATACGTGGACAACGCACTACGATTACGTAGAGCCTTGTGCTTTAACATGCAGGTAATTGGAAAAAAAGGGAGGGCTGGAAAAAACAGAGACTTAAACTTAAAAAAAATAACAAAACACAGCAAATTACCACGGAAAGTTTCATGCGAAGTGTAAAACTGCGGACACTCTTTAAACAAACGTTTCTGAATGCACAGTGCCGTAATTACATTGAAGCGCTCTGCGTTGTGGGGAGGGACCTGTATTTGCAGAAGCAGGATGGCTCTGTGATGATGAATGTGGGACCAAGAGTATGTACCAAAAGTCATCAATAATATCCCGTTTGTATTAAATGCAGCAGAAGGCTCTTGGTGAATTTTCTTTGTTAACTAGCGACCTATCAAGGCTATAAGAGAGTTGCATTGTTCGACGGGAGGTAAGTAAGCGTTGTGTGGACTTGAAGTGGAGTTAGCAGCACGCTAATACGACTTCGACTACGACTACGGATGTTGCATGCCATATTCTGTTTGCCTTGAAACATTTAACCGCCCCTCTCCACTTTCCAAACCCAACGTGTTCCCCCACTTTAAACGGTCTACATACAGCTCCCATCATCAGCTCCTGTAACGAGCCAGAGAGTGCTTCTGCTTCTGTTTCTGTATTTGCTCCTCGGTTGCTGTAACGGTTACATATAATATGAAACTATATATTGAGGACGAAGCGTGCAATCCTTTTGGAACTTTCACCGCTCGCGCTTGGTTTATTCAGTGTCCTGGTTTTGTTTGCTTGTGTGTTGTAGTTAAAATATTCACATAGTTATACACTCTTTGACTCGTTTACTGAATGGCTTTATTCATTTAATGTAAAATGGGATTGATTGTTTTTTTTTTTCTCTTTTTCTCCATCTTTTTGTTTCTTTTGTTTTTCCGCTATTTTTTTTTTTTTTGTGGATGTGGTTGATGCTGCGTTGCGAAATAAAGGGGAGACCTGCACATCATTCTGATGACGTTTCACTGCCAGAGATTGATGGTGGCGGTGTGACTGGCCCAGATGAGTCAGAACACTATGATGAGCCAAGTGTCATTGTGCAACTATCAGGCAGAGTACAAGATGGAACTCGTTGTCGTGCCGGAAGTCTTGATATATGTGCATCCAGGGCAAATGTCAGGTGAGCGAGATAAAAATTATTTTTGTTTTTATATATTTTTTTTCATTTTCTTCTCCGGATGGACTTTTTGTGCGGAAGGTTGATCGGCGTATTATAAATAACTTAATTCTCATTGTTGAGAATAAATTAAAGTTTTTTTTGTTTATTTTTTGTTGGGGTTTAATTCACAATTATCTACTTTAAGAAACTTAATGGATAATGTGTGTTATGTAAATGAACCCCATCAGAGTTAAAATGACTTCACAGAGGTTTTGCTTTTGGAAGCAGGATGTAATTGCAGCAGAGATTTAACTTGAAGTATCAACAAATAAAGCGATTTTAATATATTTAGCTTTAGCATTCAAATGAGAACTGTTCTTTTGATAAGGGATTGGGACTTTTAATGGACTCTGATGATTGCTGATGATTTTTAGAGAATGAAAGAACAGAGTGGATTGGGAAAATCTACATCATCAGATTTTTCATTCTCATATGCCTTGGAAACCTGACTCGTACCATGCAATTTCTATGTCAGAAAGCTTAGCAGACCGATAAAATTAGCCTCCAACACGTAATAGTCTAAGAGCCGACAGCAAATTTTGGGAGTGGATGTATAACCAAAATCAGAGTATAAGGGTTTATAGGTGCATATTTTGTGAAATCGAAATCAAAAGTCTGGCAGGGTTTTTGTTCAGCCTTTGGCATGGGTGGAGGGTTGAAAATAGAGATTTTCTAAAATTTTTATCAGGCGTATTATCACTTCCATCAACTTTTTGAAAACATATTATGATGCTCTGTCATTTTCCCTGAGTCCAAACACCTTAATCTTTGTGATATGAGCAGTAGAACTCAAGATATACATAGGCTTTTTAAAAGAACATTAATCGACTTCTTTTGGAGACTTAGTTTTGTTGATTTTTTGCGGTTTATAAATCTCCAAGAAAAACCCGATTAGGGTCGCTTAAAAAGCTTATATCTTGAGTTCTATAAGTCACATCACCAAGATTAAGGTTTTTGGACTTAAGGAAAATGACAGAGCATCATAATGTATTTTCAAAAAATTGATAGAAGTGTTACTACCCCTGTTAAGAATTTAAGAAAATCTCTGTTTTGAATCCCCCGCCAAAGGCTGAACAAAAAACCTGACAGGCTTTTGATTTCGATATCACAAAATATGCACCTATTAACTCCCATACTCAGATTATGGTTATACATCCACTCCCAAAATTTGTTGTCGGCTCTTGTACTATAAAGGATAAGGTGTCAGCTTTCCATTTTCTTAAAACTCAAGGCTCTTGCTTCCAATCATCCATCTTGTCCAAGCACTTTGGTATCCATGATGCTTTGGGTACTTAAACCGAAGGAGGGAGGTTTGGACTTCCTTATGACCTTGATTATGGGGGCTGGAAGTCGAAGATTTTTTGGGCTGGATAACTAGTTGCCATTCAGTCAATGAAGTTATTGACTTTTTCGACTACATCCACATCTTGATACATCTTATAAGGCTTAGCCATTTGCTTTATGGCGACGATTTTTTTCTTTCGAAAGAGTCCAGTATATCAGCTCTTCTTTTCTTCTTATCGTCCAATATACCCAGAGCCGTAAAACCAGAGTGGCATAGCAGTATATCTAAGTGACTTGTAGATCCTGCGCACTTCGTCTTATATGTGTAAGGAGTTTTTAAACCGTTTCTTTCGCCAATTTTCAATAGTGTCCTAGGGTAGTTCTTCGCTTAAATTTCATTAAAGTATCATTCGTGAAGTTATTCCTATCGGCAAGTTTGAAAAGCTCCTTAACTAAACCGGCCTTGGCCATTTTACCCTGGCTGAGTTTAGTAAGCGTGAAGCTAGCACTACTGTGAACTTTGTATTTTATAAGTCACTCTGTACAACTAGATTGGTTTTCGTCGATACTTTTCGAGTAACTGATGACCAGGGTACCTGAATACCTACCCACCATACGGTTCGTCGGATCCCCGCTTACAAGTTTCTCTTCAAGTACCAAACGGATTCCCGACTACCCGGGTAATATCTTCTCGAAGAAACCGGGTGCACAGTAACCCGGTTGCCCAGTTATGATGGGTACTATGCGGTCCAAGTCAAAAACTTTAATATTGAGCTGAGAGTCAAATCGTCAGGCATAGTCCATTCTACACATAATTGAGTGATAAGTTAATACATGCACGATGTGTCTTCTCATTTCCGTTTCCATTTTCAAAAATGAATATGTCTTACAAAATGTCCCTTGTTTAATAAAGCCACAACTTGGTGTCAAATATTTCCATCCTCCTCCTTAACCCTTAGGGGCTTAATCACTCTTTAAAAGAAAACCAAAACAAGTTTTTAAGGAAAAGACACACGATTGAATAAACATTGAAACAAAACAAAAAAGTGTATTTAACTCATTTACAAGTCTAATACCTTGTTAGTAGCAGGCTCTTATGCCTCACAGTGAATATATACAATTTCCACACAAATGTGGAAGATAAGTAAAACAAAACAAGAAATACCCCTTTCCGGAATTTTAATTTTCATTTTTCTGCGGCAAATCGCCTAACGCAACATAATCGTTAAACCCTCTCACATCCTTCAATCCCCTTAGGGACTTTTCCAACAAAAAAACTCAAAACAAAATAATTGTCTGTGGTTGGAAGAAAAAACATAAACAAATATAACAAGTCTTACAGCGACATTCCTTGGAGAAAAATTAAAAAACGATGCCGTGATTAGGCCTCATTTCTTTCAAGGAGTTTCAAGCAAGAATTTTTTGTCAAACTTACCAAATATACAAAAATGAACAAACAAAAAGGCTCATTACCACCCCAAACTGAAAACCAAATTCTCTCTCAAAAAAAAAAAAAAAAACAACAGTATTTATAGGTACATATCAATCGATTTATATGCCAAAAGGTAAAATCCAAGAAGTAGCGTACAGAAGGTACGTACGGTACAGGTACACGGCTGTGCACAATAAGGAGCATAAATCAAACCACAATTTGCCAAATAATTCGGCCAAAGTTATTCATTACTTCGAACAGGAATTTAAATAATTACAACATGTCTCCCGGAAAACAAAGCACTGTCTCGTCAAAAAATTATCGCATTCGAGGCCACCCCACTAAATGGCGCCCAACGCGAGCTAACCTATATATCTATACAGCTAGAGATTGCTATAAGTAAGGCTGTTTTGTTGATTCGTTTGTTTATTTGGAGAGTTAGTTCTCATTGATATATCGATATCGAGCCTTGTGCGAAGCAATTCATCTATTTCATGTTCAGTGCAGAATAATTTTTCAGCCATAACCTATATGTATATTGTGATAAATTATTTGTTAGCCTCTTGACTTGATGGAATCGGGTTTTACTCGTCTCGCGAAGCGAAAAAATAAACACACACAAAATATTATAAATATCGAAAATGCTTTATTTATTCAAAATGTTTTTAGCTTGTTTTTCTATATATCATCGTGTCGTCGTCGTTGCTTGAGCTTGAGGTTCGAAAAACAAACTCTTAGAATGTTCAACACCATGATTTTTTTTTTTGCTTTCGAGTGTTATCCTTCATCATTTTTTCGATATTTATTCCGATTTTATTTTAATATTCCAAATTGTCTGTATTTATGCTTTTTCTAATTTTTTTTGTTTTTTCTTCTTTCACTAGCGAGTTGGATGTGACCTAAAGATTGGTTCAACGACGCGTGTGGAGTGTGTGGGGGTGATGGGAAATCATATGTTCGCAAACACTCTATCATTGGGAGACAGCACCGATTTCACTGTGTTCAATTACCTGCGGAGCCGGTAAGTAGCTTGACGACATGCAAAAAAACAAAATACATTGAAACTAGAAGGGAAGAGAAAATATATTATTTATTTATTTTTGTATGGCGAAAGGAGTTGGGCGGCGGTTCGTGTTCATCTGTTATCACTCGATTCAAACGATGATCTGGCAACTTTCGATATATTTTTGGTGGGTGAACTGTCAAAAGTCAATAGTTGTGTGACGAAGACAGTTTAGTAAAAACAAAAATATTTAATTCAACTCTTAAAGGTCGTGGTTATGGGTGAATTCGATTTTGATATTTAGTTTTTGAAGGGTGCAATATATTAGAGATATTATTTTTGTTTGTAAAAGTTGGGGTTACAGTCAAAGTTGAGTTTCTCATGTATATTTGAATAAAAATTGATTTACAGTGGATTTCATCATATCTGGAGAGTTATGTATGTATATCTAGATATATTTTCAATATTTGTCCTTGAAAATAAACGTCGGTTACGGACTACACACAATTTTAAGGTCATACAATCTTTTTCGAAGCCATCCTTTTCGAGAAAAATCTGTCAAGGTATTAGAAGATAAATTAATTATTCTCTCTTTTCACTACCATCAACTGTGGAAAGTAAAAATATAAATGAATTTCACGGCATATGGAAAATTCAATTTGTAGGCGCTGATAATATATTTTGTTTAGTATATATTTGATTGGATTAAATCTACGATATTATGTACACATGTTTTGCTTACAGCCTTTAACTCACTTTTCGTGAAACGAAAAATGAATGCATTTGACAATATTTTTCCAGACATTATTACAAATGTTTGAGTATGGGATAGTAAGGGAGAAATCTAACGCAATGTGGAGAAGTTTAACGTTCGTGGACTTATATTCCTCGGTTTAAAATGAAGTCCGTGGAACGTATAAAGTTAAAAATTTAATGCGTTCAATTTGTATATGGAATTTTCATTTATTGAACTTTAACTTAGTACCTACCTACAAGGAGTGAAACTGCTCATTTCCCGTGAAAAAAATAAAAACAATAAGTTCCACAATATTTTCAAGGCGTTATTTTTTAATTTCTTAGCGTGACAGTTGTACAGTTGGACTTTCATTTTTTTTTAGTACAAAATGTTGTTAGCAAAAAGCTTGCAATGATTTTTGGAAAAATATCATAAATTTTAAACATCTCTACAATGGGTTCATTTATTTATATCGTTTTAAGTGAATATGCAATGCTAAGTGATAAAATATCCCCATATTTCCATAGACCTCGGAGTTGTGGAACATGATGTTCTTTCTATATTTTGATTTTAATTTTGTATTCATATTTAATTTTCTTACCAACAGTGTCCGATAAGACTTTAAAAGAAACCATAATTGAAATTCAATAAAAATTGTCACGGGTGAAATACAAAAATGAATACGTTGTGGAACGTACATCGCAAGCTCTATTTTTAGCTCAGACAAGCACTCTGGTAAGGAAAACGTTTCAACTAGTAGGATTGTCTATATTTGTTTTAATTTTAAAATAAATGACTTCATTAAAAATGAAACACATGACTATGTTCCACAATATCGTCTTTCTTTATTCCGAAAATTTCAGAATGATAACAAGTTAAATTTTAATCAAAGCCTTGTATTTGTACACCTTTTCAATTCGAGTGAAAATCTAATCTTCATATAATAAAAAAGGCGCGTAGGAAGTTGCGGTTGACGTTGTTGAATACGGAACGGACAAGACTTTGTATTGCCATTCAAATCTGAGAATTTTTTTTATATAAATACAATAAATAAAGTACATAAATGAAAAGGTATTGTCAAATGCAATCAGCACATCCAAAGCAAACCCTTCTATACGGTCTCGTTTTTGAGGTATTTGCATGCAAAGTTATTTTTTTGAGTTTTGAAACCTTGGTTATTTTTGTATGCCTACAGTTCCGCAAATAAGCCTCGGAGGACATTAGCTGAAAACAAGAACATTCTACGAGGTCTGGTTGCGAAGATATTTGAATTCAAAGTAATTTTTTTGTTTTCGACCCAAAACTTAAAGCCTTCATATGGCTATTTCTTTCCAAAAAAGGCTCGTAGGAGGTTGCGGTTGACGTTGTTGAATACAGAACGGACAGGACTTTGTATTGCCATTCAAATCTAAGAATTGTTTTTTTTTCCAATCGCTTTTTGAAAAAAAGCATGGACCAACCCCTTGCCACAAAATTTTTTTCAATTTTTTCACGAAAGTCTGCGGAACCCATTGAAATGTACATAAATAGAAAGGTATTGTCAAATGCAACCAGCACATCCAAAGCAAACACTTTAATAAGGTCTAGTTTTTGAGATATTTGCATCATGCAAAGATATTTTCATTTCTTCACACCATAGGGTATATTTCCCATGTTACCCCATTCTTTAAACTGCATAATGTTTACAGACGAAGATTCGGGAATGTATTCATTTTTCATTTCACTCCAGATGAGTTAGACTTAAAAGTTGAAAAGTCTTATTTAAAAAAAAGGGGTGAAATATAAAATGGAAAATTTCAACCTATATATTTTCTAAATGAGTTTCACTCCAACTCAGACTGGGCGTCATTTTTTTCTTAAAACAAAATTCGTATTAAAGCTCAGCACTCACCTCTAAAATTGGATGAAATGTCAATCCACAGTCACCTTCCAATGGACATACTCTGTAGAATGTAAAAATAAATGACACGCAGTCGATTTCTTATGAAATAACTTAAATTTTAGGTTTACTAGGCCTTAGCGTATTTTATATGAGATATATTCTATATTTATTATAGGAAGGAGGAATAACAAAAAGAATAAAGGTGGTAATTTTTGATAAATTTTACTGTACATAATTCATTTCCAAAAGTCTCTTCTTTGATTTTTATTTAATTCAATTTTTGCTGAAAATTACCCAAAAAGAATTGCATCGTCTATGTTTTCTTATCCCTCTTTTATATTTATTTTTTGTTTAATATAACGGATTTCCTTCAAAAGCTAACAAAAATTTACAGTTTGAAACTCGATCCTCTACATAGTATTCATGGATATAGTGCTGCGAGGTTATTTAAACAATACATACATTTGCTATAGAGAAGAAAGTTTCCGTAGTTACAAAGCCAACCCTACTGAGGAAAACCGGAAAAAGTTTCAATAAGCCAGGAAGTCTTGTAACGACCATATTCGAAGAACCAAATTTTTGCATGACCAAAAATTAAGGCAAAAAATTCTACAATGTCCCAATAGTAGTAAACATTTTTGGTCATTTGCAGAGAACATACGAAATGCCACTTCGTCGTCGGTTCCAACGCTCGTCTTCAACGACACCCCTTTTGTCAGCTCGTTAGAGAAAGCCAATTTGCTTGCAGCACAGTTTGCTGTTAATTCGACGCTGCCAGAAAGTGTTATGACTCCTCCCGTACTTGAGAGCGCAAACGATTTTATGGGACGAATCTTCTTTCGCACTCGTGCAGTTGCCAGAGTCCTAAAAGATCTAGATATACACAAATCCGCTGGCACGGATAGTATCCCTCCCATTGTTCTGAAGAGGTGTTCTTCAACGCTGGCAAAACCACTGCGTAAGCTTTTCCATCTGTTCTATTCTACTAGTCTCTTTCCGAGTGGATGGAAAACAGCATTTGTCGAGCCAGTCCCTAAAAAAGGTGTATCTTCTTCACCCTCAAAAATTATCGTCCAATTGCACTTACGTCCCTTCTTTCCAAGGTCATGGAAACGCTGATCAATTTTCAGCTCAAGAAATATCTCGAAGAACGAAAGCTTCTTAATGACCGGCAGTACGGCTTTCGTAGCAATAGGTCCACTGCTGATCTGATGGTATATCTCACCGAACAGTGGAACAAATCTTTACATCGTTTTGGAGAGAGTAAGATTATTGCACTTGATATATCTTAAGCGTTTGATAGAGTTTGGCATCAAGCTCTCTTATCGAAAATACGCGCATTTGGTATCGATGAATCTCTTCTTCGTTGGATTAGAAATAACCTCTCGGACCGCTCAATACAAGTTGTATTAGACGGTTTCAAGTCTGAAATCCACAAAATAAATGCTGGTGTACCTCAGGGCTCCGTTTTGTCCCCGACTCTCTTCCTTATTTTCATAAATAATCTTTTATCTGAAACTTCTAATCCATTAAACTGTAAACTAGGGTATAACAGACTGACTGAAGAGCCCACTGTTATACCTTGGGCGAAACACAATAATTTCTGGAGTTGAGGTCACTTGTACTTTTTAATTGAACATTAAACTGTTTCGCTGACGACAGTACCCTCAGCTTTTCATATTCGTTTTTAGATTCACATCCATGTCCTTCGGATGTGGAACTCGAACGGCAGCGTATGATAAGCTCATTAAATTCTGATCTTGACAGCATTGTCCAATGGGGAATCAAAAACTGCGTGGAATTTAATGCTTCTAAAACTCAATGCTGTCTTCTGTCGTCCAAACGAAACCCACCCCCCATGCCACTATCCATGAGTGGCACTTGCATTGTGGAAACCGAAAAGCTTTCAGTACTCGGTATGTGTATCACAGACCACCTTGTGTGGAATGATAACATTTTTGATGTCGCCAAAAATGCTGCTAAGTGTTTGGGTTTTCTACGGCGATGCAAGAAATTTGTCACCCCATCTGATCTGGCTGTTATATATAAAGGCTTTATCCGTCCAAAACTCGAGTACAATTCCCATGTTTGGGCAGGTGCTCCATCAACCCACTTGTGTCTTTTGAATAGGATACAAAGAAGAGCTATGAAAATGATAGGTGGCAGAAATATAACGGAAGCATTTGCAACTCTCAAACACCTCCGCAATGTTTCATGTCTTCCGTTGTTTTACCGTTATTTTTATAAGCAGTGCTCTACTGAAATAGCCAGTTGCATTCCGCCCCTAAAAGAATTTAACCGTAATACTCGTACTTTCAGAAATGCACATCAGTTTACCCTTGAGCCCAACTTCGGACGTACGGTCAAGTATAGAGATTCTATTTTTAGCCGAACTACCCGTATGTGGAATGCTTTACCCGGCTCTATTTTTCCCTTCCATTTCGATATTCAAAGGTTCAAAACCAATGTGCATCGGCATCTCCTCTTTAATCCTTCCCTGTTTTCCTAACGCTCGCACTGTGTTTAATTTAACAATTTAAGGGTACCAAAAACCCCTTGAGTGCGCGTACTAAAAAAAAAAAAAAAAAAAAAAATACCAACCAACCCACCGCCCGCCACCACCCTATCATCACAATATTTATGGTTTTTCATGTAAAATCTATTGACTTCTAACTCGTATATTCGTACCTCTGCTAAGTATGTATATGATATATCAACAAAGCGATTTTCATCGTCATAAAACGTCTAAAAATATGATATTTTCCCTCGACGGAGTTAAGAAGGGATACAATTTTACACCCCAACCCCCTCCCAACAAATCCCATCAGCACTTAAAGGTTATAATACCCTATACGAGAATCGGATATAAGGAGTCGTGCTTTAAGGTATTTTGATCTTACCGTTGCGTTGCTCGGGAGTAATGACCTTCAAAAAGGTAAATACAATGCGTGTGTTTTGGTAAAGAGGGTTTAATAAGTCGTCGCACGGCATGATTGTTGCTGCTGATATGTTAAATAGGAGTTGAATTTTCATGAAACAATATAAAAAGAGTGCAGTAGAGTAGGTATAACTCGCTAATGTGTATTGAGACTACTTGTGATTCTTGTTAAAAAGAGAGGTAAATGGGGTTTGTTCACTTTGTTAAGTGCTATACCTTTATATGATGGAATTTTTTAGTGGAAGGTGTGATTAATTTTTGTTTTTTTTTTTTGGTAGTAATGATTTATGATTTGAATTTTTGAAAGGTTTGTTTTAAATGTTCATAGGACGAGCGACCATTAATTAGAAAAGAAAACATCATCAAATTGGCCTTTTTTCACTTCGACTTTTACCCACAAAGTTCTGAAGAAAGTAGGTACATGACACTCTGCCTCTTTTTTGTTTGGAATAAGAAATGATTCTTTTGAATTAATAAAGGAAATCATCAAGACAAGTAAAAATGAGAGTAGGTGTAGGTAGGGTGTAGGGATAAACTCCTACTAAACAATGAGATCTGATATTATACTCCAGTGCATGACATGAATTTTTCAACTACAATTTTTTTGTTAAGTATATTCACTTGTCATGGGTTTTTTTTACTTATGGACACAACTGTTGAGGTTTTCCAATAGACTGATGCCTTTTTTCGTTACAGGTACAGTTAACTCTGCTTAAGCACCATGATTTAAAAAAATGTTGTTTGAGTTGCATATAGTTTTCTTGAAACTAGTGTCGCTTTAACATTTTGTTTGTTTCAGATAACCATTTCCTTCATTAAGCGGAGTCCACTGTATTCTTAGGAGTTTTAGGTGATTAATTCAAAATCCGTCTGAAAAACACCATTATGAAAAATTGTTATTATAACTTTAAATTCCGAGCAGTTTATACTTAACATACAGTTATTAACATATTCATTAATATCAAGCTTTTTCACCACAATTCACTTTAATCTTGTCAAAAAAAATTGTAGAACGTTTTAATTTTCATATTCCGGAATGGTAACCGTTTAAGCTTTGACATTTTCAGCAAATTATTGTTAAAAACTGTCCTTAAAGGATCGTGCCTACGCAACTGGATACAAAATTAAAATTTAATACAAAATCGTCATCGTGTAAAACTTAACTTTACATTCCATAGATTTATTGTTTTAGAAGCTTATTTGACTATCAAATGTACTTCTTTTTTAGACTGCGTCAACTTTTTTCCTTGTTATCAGAATACAAGCATTGAAATTATCCACTACAAGATTGTGGAACGCATTGATTTTTCATTTCGTGAGAGAAAGTTACCAGGATTTAAATCCTAGTACTCAAATAGCCATTATGTGAAACGTTTGATTTTAAGATAATAAGGTAAAAACCGTCTGCAGTAAAGAATCAATTTACATTTATCAATAAAGAAGCAATAAATATGTGGAATTTTAAACATTTCATGTCGACGATTTTGGTATATGAATATTCAATTTTCAATTGGACTTTTCTTAAAGAAGAAAATATCACGCTCACTAAAACAGCATGTTTCAATAAAAATACAAAATTGAAAGTAATCAAAAACAGATACGTTCCACAATGCATTGTTTGTGAGTGAATAGTACAATAATTACAATTGTATCAATTTTCACTATACAAACATGTAAAATTGAGCATGGGATTAAAGCAGCTGCATTAAAGACTAATTTTACCTTTGACAATCAATTTACCTTGATTTCAAAAAGACGGTGTTGGTTGTAAAGTTATGACTTCACGTTGAATGACGATTTTGTATGGCTATTTCATTTCATTCGAGCTGTGCTCTAGGCATAAGACCTTTTCGAATCTCGAGCTCACAAATCTAATTAAGTAATCAAGCACTATATGACAACATCGGTTGAATAATTGTTAAATTTAATACTAGGATTGAGTTTAGTCAACAAATCAATTTATTTTCCAACTTAAAGTGAGGAGGGTTTTGGCCAGTGTATTTAGTCTAAGAGCCACAGCAATTTTGGAGTTGATGACAACCAAAATATGAGCATGAGGTTTGTAGGTGCATATACCGTGGTATCAAAACCAACCGTCTGGCAGGTTTCTTTTTCAGCCTTTGGCGGGGGTGGGGTTTGTAAACAGCGATTTTCCAATTTATTTTGTCTGAGGTATTACCACTTTAATAATTTAAAAAATATATGCTGTGATGCTCTGTCATTTTCTTTAAGATAAAACGTCATAATCTTGGCAGTCCGACGAACAGAACTCAAGATATAAGCTTTAATGTACGCCTCACTTCAGAAAAAAAAACTCTCCACCCATTGTAGAGATAACAAATTTTAACTATTCAATTCATCTTATTTAAATTGATTTGATAGAAAAGAACATTCATATTCTATCCTTTTACATTTCAAGAAAAACTTGAGTAACACAGAAGAAACAAAAATACACACATAATATACCATTTTTTACCTTTAAGATGACAGCAAAAAAACCTTAAATGCAGGATGTGGTGTAATTCGCTAAATTGTTTTACAATCCATACTAAATGTCATCAGATTTAGGAATAAAACATATCTACTGCTAAACCTAGAACCTAACCTTCTTCATAATTTCTTATATAGGAACCTACACAAGTTCAGAAAAATTGTGTATGGGAGAAGACCTTTCTCTATTTTATAAATCTATGTCACGCAAAGCCACTTTCAAATCCTTAACTATCAATTTTTTTTTTATTTTGATATTTTATAATGTTTTTACCCCGAAATCTCGACTAATAAACTCCTTGTTGGTTGTATCAGAAAGCAATATTGGAAAAATAAATAACATAACAAATTTATAATATGATAGTCACATTAAAAAAAAGAATCCGCTCAGCTGTCGTACAATCTTTATTTGATTTCATGATTACGATAACTTAATTCCTCCCTAGATGTATATTTACTTAAGCTGTCTTCCATCATCCGTATCACAGAATCGAAGTGAATCAAATCAACCCCAACCACTTTGGATACAATTACAGAACATTCCTATATAGGTAGTCGTTATTATTTGTCTATTTTAACCATCACTGTGTCTATCGGTGATCCAAACACCAAACATGGAAGGAAACAATTGCCAAACAGAGGTTCTGAGAGAAATGTCAAGTACCACTAGAGCTAGTATCAGTTTGGCCTGGTGGCAGCGGCAGCTTCGGTAGAGTTCTACCACCCCTTCGCCTTCGGTAATCCCCCAAACAACATGCCACCAATATTGCCAAGTTTATTCATTCTTTGACTCCTTTTTTTTCTCCATCGCACCAAAGAGAGATTTCAACCCCCAGAGTCAGTTGATGTCACTTGGCTGAAGTGTGTGAAAAGGAACCAGAGAAAGTGGGAAAAAATCATATAGCCAACACAGCACCATTCGTGAGTCAAGGAGCCACACTGGTTCCACACTGTTAGAAACAGTGTATGTAATGGGCATAAAACGATTAAAGCTATAAAGACAATTTTCAGATAGGGCATCAGGCGGTATGTCTCTCTCTGATTGGTCTCTTTTAAGAACCACACCATAACCCCCCTAAACTACGCACGGTCTCTGGCTGCTAATCGATGAAGCAAGCTGTGACACACAATAAAAAATGGGCACGACTAGATCGCACAAAACAAACAAACTAACAACTTTAACGTAGCTTGAAATAGACAATGTACATATTTATTGGTTCCATAACATTATGATATCATTAAAAAAAAAAAAGTCAATCATTATGCCGTGAGTATAATGTTCACAAATCTACAGTCAGCAGAATAAAACAAAAAGCGGGTGCAATAAGGAAGTTTGTTTCTATTGCTGAATGTGGACCCGGAAAGAGGACTCATTAAAAGGTGGCGAATGCCCTAACATGGAAAAGGCTTTATTATTTATGTGTTATTGAATACAAATTTATTGCATTAAATATATTATATAAGTGTTGGTTTTCTTTGCATCCCGAATTGAGTCTACAAAAATATTTACTCAGTTATTGCAACAACCTAGGTCATTGCAACCACCCTTTTTTTAATTAGTTGCGATAATCGAGAATGTACTGTATTAGGTATAAATTGGTTATTTTAATAGCTAAAACAGATAGAGCCATCTGATTTGTATAAATATGAATTTAAAAAAAAAAAAATCAAAAATGATTAGAGCGGTTTTTTTTTAAATTAATTTTTTGTACATAAAAAATCTTAAAAATTTTTCTAAAATAAAATTTGGTATGCCAACTTTAAGTATTTAATAAAATACAATTTTTCACAAAATCAACAAAAAATTCATTATCCCGTTTCCAAGATATTGAATTTTCAAAAAAAAAAAAAAAAATCAATATATTTTTTAAAAACCCAAAAATTATTTTTTCGAAAATTTTCTTATGCAAAATTGTTAAAATTTTAAGCGACCTTTTGTATATTTGGTTGAAATGGGTTTGGTACGATATCCCGCTTTTTATATTCCCGTTTTTAAAAATCCCTTTTTTTATAATCCCGTTTCCCCGTTTCTTATTATCGCGCGATTTTTTTTAAAATAAAACAACTAGTTTTGATTGCAAAAGCGGAATAATAAAAAACTTGGAAATAAGGGAAACAAAGAGATATTTTGTAGTTAGATAAATTTTATTTTATTTTAACAAAAAAATTCAAAAAAAAAAATGAAATTCTAAACAATTGACGATATATTATATTTTTCATTAGCATCATGTTAGTTCAATTGAATGTTGTGGGTGATACGACGCAAAAATCCTGTTTTACTCATTTTGTTTGTACCACAATTGTTTCTTTGGCTCGATCGGCAATCATTTTGTACAACCCAGCGCTTTTTCGTCCAACTAAAACCTAAATGCTATAGGACAGGGTAACTAGTACCAACAAGAAATGCAAAGAAAATAGTAGTAGTACGAAGGTTTAACCCACCCTGTCTTGTCAAACTGTGTCATTAAATGACATGTGGAAACCTAGCATAAGTCTGCGATGCCATGCCTTGTCATTATTTTGGGTTCGTGGAAACTTTTTTTCGGCACTATTGTACACATACCAAAAGTAAGGAGAGTATTGCACTTGTCTACTTCCATTGCGAATGTAGTTTGTGTTGATCCATTGAGCAAAACTTAGTGCTTTTTCGTCATCATTTAAACTATTTTGCAACAAGTCATAAAAAGAAGAGACTTCTTCAGGTGGTACAAAAGCCAAACTTTTTACCATTACAATCTTTAGAGAGAACTCGTTGCAGTTTCTTAGATCTTGAATAACATTTGAAAAGTATAAAACGTGGAAAATAACCAACATGAAACCAATAAGTTTTAATCATGTATTTTAAAAAAACGGGCTTAGCGGGATAAGGCGCGATTTTAAAAAGCGGGATTATAAAACAACGGGATTTTGAATACACGGGATTTTAAAAACCATTATTTTAAAAAAACGGGATTTTAGAATGCGGTATTTTAAAACTTTTTTGTCGGGATTTTTGAAAAACGGGATTTTAAAAATCGGGATTCCGATACGTTCCCGGTTGAAATCGATGTAGTAGTTAACGAGAAATTTGAAAACCAAATAATCGGTTGTATGACAGCTACCGTTTATAACCGTTATAAAAAAAAATTTCTGCCAAAATATTTATTTTAGTAATTTTAGTATTTCGTAATTTTTTTTTTGAAAATCGTTAGAGCCGTTTTTGAAATAAATTAATTATTGTGTATTGGTTGTATGACAGGTACCTACCGTTATTTTTTGAACTAAAAAAAAAAATTTCAATTTCCCCTCTAGGGAATCACATAAGAACCTTAAGTCCAAAGTTTGAAGAAAATCGCTTCAGCCGTTTAGACTGCAAGTCGAGGTACAGACATACAGACAGACCGACAGGCAGACGGACAGATATACAGAATCGCGAGACCCACTTTTTTCGCGTTCTCTATAATCGTAATGATAGGGAAAATTATAATCACGAATTTCTTTTTTGCATTAATCCTAAACTTGCCCTATACTTCGTACATATATCGCAAGTAAAAATAAGAAATGCCACAAAAAAACTTTAATCGAAAAAAAAACAACAAAAACCAATAAGCATTCAACTTAAGCCACAACTTAGCGTCTTCTTATGTCATCGTTTTGGTCTGAGTAGTCTTGTTAGGTAAAGTAACATGGAAATAGTCACCCTAGCTTTGCTATGGGAACAACTTACTGTCGTTGTTATTCCAAATGTCTTTGTTTTGTATTTTAAATAAGAAATTATAGGTTCCGAAAACGAAATTGATCAATCGATATATCTCTTTCGAAAAGCACCAACCCATAAACCACCAATTCTGCCACCTATATAAGTGAGACAAAATTGTCGTAGAATAATTCTAGAATTTTCAAAAGAATAAAAAGAAAATATATCTATAATAATGTCTTTTCTTTCATTTTATTTCTCTTCTTTTCAATTTTTTATTTTATTTTCTTCGATGGAACTTACAATGACGAAAAAAAGGATACAAGATGTCCCGACCAACATGCAGAAATCGTGTAACCGGTGTCGAAGTCGAAGATTCCCTGTGCAGTGCAACTAATCGACCTGAGCCATCTGTGGTACTCTGCAATACTCATACCTGTCCGCCTAAGTAAGTACACTTTAAATTCAGACCTTATTCTTTATTTTATATCTACCTTCAATCAACAGTATGTTTGACAAGAAAGAATCTTTCATTTTAAGAAATAATTTAGTCTAAATTGAATAAGTTCTTCAAATATTTAAATTCATTTATTATGATTTCACCTCAGAGAAAATCTTAAACAAATATTTGCTTTGTAAAATAGTAACAGCTGAAAAATTTTAAATATCGCCATAAGAAGACTGTGGAATGAGTTCATTTTTCATTTCACGAAATATTTAAACTAGGATTCAATTGTAAAATTTATCGACTTAATAAGAATAAATTTTGAAGATAATTCAATTTGATCTCAATTAAAATTTAGTCTTATTTTAAGGTAAAGAAATACGTTCTATTCCTATTCCTAACATTATTTTCTTTTTTTCAATGCTTCAGAGTGATCACACGAAAGTTAAATAATTAATTTTCAATTGTTTAATTTGAATTTCAAAATAAAAGCTGTGGAATGTGAAATTTAATTTTTTCATATCAGCTTTTTTGCTTGAATTTCGTTTTGTGAAATAATATACTAGTACAGGAAAATTAGCAAAAAAAGGAACAATCGATTTATGGAACGAAATACAGGACGGCTGAATTTTGTATAACTGAAAGAGGGCTATTAAAAAAGCCTATTTTGAGTTCTTCTTAGAACACTAATTTTCCAACATTTTGATATATTTTTAAAGATGACGCGATACCACGTCAAAAATGACGGCCATTTTGGTTACGCTAAAATGAAAACTATCCGGAGTAAATAAATACTAAATTGTTATTAAAATTAAAACAAACACGAAAATGGCTGTTACTTTTGACTGCGGTATCGCATCATCTTCAAAAATATATAGAAATAATGGAAATTTAATGTTCTTAAATTCACATTTGGAAAGTAATTCACGTAAGTTTCCTCGGGAACGTACAAAATTTGTAATTGCAAACAAATTAAAAATAAAACGACATAACCTTGAAAATTTGACTGCACCGAAAAAAAAAATGATTCTATAAACGAAAGATGGCTAAATTGCCTACAACCTGGGCCCTACAGTTTTTCCCCTAAGATCAATAGTTTCGGAGATATAGGTCCATTCGCCTTTTCCAAAAATGGTGGATTTCGCTAGGGTCATGGCAATGGCGTCCCAAATACTCGAACATAAGCTTTTCGAATATCCCTCTTTCATTTATAAAGAAATCAGATTACCAATATTTCATTCCGCGAAAAAGTCTATCTTTAAAGTACTTTACCGGCTCAACTGACTTAGCAGCTTATTTTCCAAATGCTCTGATTTAGGAATGGGATATCACACCATCTTCAAAAATATATGAACATTCGTTTAACTCCCGAAAACAATTTACGTAAGTTTCTTACGAAATGAGAAAAATGTGAAAAAGTAAAAAATAAAACGACATAACCTCAAAAATATTGTCTACGCGGAAAAAAGTTTTGATGAAAAATAAAAGATAGTTTTATTTTCAACAAATTTGATTATGACAACTTTTTACTTCAAATCTATAGTTTCGGAGATATAGATTAATTCGCGTTTTCCAAAATGGCGGATTTCCCCAGGGGGATGGCGTCCCGAAAAACTCAACATAAGCTTTTCTAATAGCCCTATTTCAGGTCTAAAAAATTCAGCCGTACTGTATTTCGTTCCACAAAAAAGTCTAATTTTCCTGTGCTATACGCCTTATTTCACATCACTTAATTCAATTTGGCAGAAATATAATCAATGAATTTATTTGATACTTAATGAACTCAATAAAAGAACATTTTTGGAGAATAAGAATTGAATATGATCCACAATCTATTCCAAGACATAATCTCTCAACTACTTGCCTAATTTAAGGAAAAAACTTAAAGGACAAATGAAATTTTAACAAAAATATAAACTTGGCATCTTCATTGAAAGATTTTTGACTTTTGAAAATGTGTTAATAGCTAACAACGATGAACAATCCGCTACAATGGTTTTAGTTTCGAGTTCGTACTAACCAGGAAAATATTTTAGTGAAATAAATTGTTTGGTATTTTTTTTTAATTTGTAATCTATGTAAAGTGTATAGGTTCCACAATGAATTTTCATTATAAATTTTAAATTAGCAATGGATTATGTACTACAATCTGTTAATTAAAAAATTAAAGTTTCGTAAAATTTAAAATGAATACCAACGTTCCACAATCTCCTTCATGACTTTTTTTCAAATTCGTATTGGGGCAACGGTGAATGATATGAATGGTCTGCATTGCGAATGTCAAAATTTGTCAATAACTAGATTTCATTGCAATATTATAAAAGCTGTGGAAGTTGAACGAAAAAAAGTGAACTCCTCAGTGTTAAATTTAAAAATAATGTATAAATGTATTCCACCCTTGTCAAATAGACTGTTTTAAAGAAATTTACTCGCCTTATCTCGCAAATCCAACTTTCCATCCGGATCGAAGACGAGACACTAAACTTGGGTCTTGTCTGAAAATCCTCGATAATGATAACTACGGTAACGAGCATAGATAAGAAAACCGTGCATTGAGGAGAAGAAAAGGCCTATCTATAAATCTACCATCGTCACACCGAGTCATTTCAGATGTTTTACAAAATTTTGATGGCATTTTTTTTTTCTTTTGTTTTAACAACATTTCTTTTATGTTTATCTTCCTTTTTCCACCCCCATCGTCGTCGTCCTACAACTATATAGACGGGTAGCTGATGATGAATGGAGCCCGTGCATTCGTCTATGTGGACCTGGTTATCGAGAACGAATGGTTGTGTGTGCAGAGGAAACAAATGGCATTAAAACCAGGGTGAGCTAAGATACATATCCCACTGTCTTATTCCATATAATGTATCCTTTATATATAAAGTACATAGCCCGCAGTTACCTACTATTTACTTAATTGCACTATGCACTCTCTCTCTCAACAAAATCCCATTGTCATCTTCCCAACAGGTCCCAGACATCGTATGCCGAACACCGAACCCCCAACTCAAGAGTCTTGCATGTTGCTGGAGTATCCCAAGTTGGAGGTCGAGGAATGGTCTGGGGTAAGTTTCTATATATCTCCTACCTTTTGCTTATGTTCGCTCGTCTTCCTTTTCTCCCAATGTGTGTACTGTAGATCTTTATTTAGTTTTTGGTTACCATAAAGTGTTCCCACACCCATCCATGCTGATGGTTGTGGATGGTAGAGCATATTGCACAGCATGCATGCACATCGAGCTTTGTGTCTAGGACTAGGATCATGATGTGCGAAGGAGACTATGGGGGAGTGAACCGCGCACTTTTCTTAAAATAACGAAAAGAAACTCCAGTTCCATAGCAATGACTTAAGTGCACATTCACGACGTACATGTTCGCTCGCACGTTCATGAAAATTAAATGTTTCTCGGAATTTCCTCATATTCCTTCCTTTATATCCTCCAGAGGAACATAGCCGGGACTGTAGTGGGCTAGGGGGGCTAGGTTGAGTTTGGATTTTGCACACTCGCAAACAAGCGGATGTAGCTCTGTCATCCTAGCATTATGAAACACAGAGGCAAGAGAAAATGCAAGGAAAATAAAAACAAATTACATGTAGAAAGATCTTTATGAGATTGAAAGTGGGCGATATGGAGGTGGGGCGGTGGGAGGAGAATATCTGGAAGGAATCTCTATGAGCGCCACCGCGCTGCCGTGCCTGGGAGAACATCCCTTTCTTTTCTAGAGAAAGCCTTTCGCAGTTCGTTATTTCAGCGCGCACGGCACGTGATTTTTTAGAACCGAATTTAACAGTAATTCTGGAAGGATTTTGTTTGTTTCTATTTCTTTATTTATATTTTTTTTGTTGTTGGTTGTTATCAGGTTGGAGTCTTAAAAATACACTATACTATACAAATGAATAGGTACAGGATGTGCATTTTGGAGCATTTTTTTATTTTTATTTTTAACACGCGGATACTAGACAACATTGTTTAAGTGGCGGCACTGGAAAACAGTATCTAGTTGAGTAGTTGTAGTCTCGCAATTCAGTTTATAGTTGGGTGCTTATGAGATAAAACTTCCTAACTGTATTCACTAGCAATAGTTAAGGCACCTACTTTAGGAAGTACCTCCGTAGGTACACATGAGTTTTAAAATAATTGTATTAGTTGTAGGATGTTCTTCTAAGGTAGACACCACTTTCAACAATATTTGTAGATACCATCCTTCTGTGGAGAGTGTTTAGAATCTGTAGGTATAAACGTTGATGGTTACGTTTTATGAGTTTTCCGGCAAAAATTGTTCAAATTCAAATTGTTTCATCTGTAGACACTTCAGTTGTTAAATAGAAGTATATTAAGTAGAAATCAGAGATCAATTAAAAATTCAAAGGAATTGTATTGTTTTGTATACAGGGTGTCCAGTAAGTAATGGATAACCTTGCAAACGGTTATAGCTGGCCGTAAGACCTTTCAGAAAAAAAATATAAAAAAAATATTTTCCTTGTAGTTTTTAGGTTATGATTAAAAAACTAAATACGAAATGCCTCAAATACTTGAACATTACCACCACGGTTGAATGATTATTATTGTTTTTTTTTCTATTTTTATAATATTCTCGAATAATTGTACTTATAGATGTTATACCAAATTTAACACTTGCTGTTGCATTTTGTTTATAATATTTTTTTTTAATTTTTTTTTTTTTTTGTTTTCACAAAAGTTTGATTTTTGTATACAAACATAAATTAAAAAAAAAATATTATAAAAAAAACTGCAACAGTAGGTGTTAAACTTGGTATAACATCTATTAGAACAATTATTCAAAAATATTATAAAAATAAAAAAACAATAATAATCATTCAACCGTGGTGGTAATGTTTAAGTATTTGAGGCATGTCGTACTTAGTTTTTTAATCATAACCTTAAAACTACAAGGAAAATATTTTTTATATATTTTTTTTTCTGAAAGGTCTTAAGGCCAACTATAACCAGTTGCAAGGTCATCCATTATTTACTGGACACACTGTATATTAATTATTAATCTAGCTGACAATTTAAATTTTTACTTATTCACTAAATAAATTAATAATTTGCACTTGTGCACTTCGTTCCGCCTAAATATCGTTAATATTATGAAATTAAAAATTCCGAGCACGGACAATACTGTTTCTTGTAATTCGGTCATGAATAAGAATGGAAATTCAAAAATATTGGACTTACTGCGATTCACAATAAGGAATATGGAAGTATGTACATTTAGGCACTTTAACCTGAATTTCTGTGTTGAATGGAAGAAATAGATGATATACAAAATACAGGTACTTGAAACCTAGTTTATACCTAAGTAGCGATCGAATTAATAGTCAAAACGATTGTTATTTAAATGAATTTTATTACTTATTGAAAATTACATAAAATGCTTACAAAGAATTTACTTAATGTATAATTAATATGAATAATAAATTAAAATGGGTAAATTCACAATATGTGACGATCGACCACCGTGGTTCGATCGTTGTACCCATTTCTAGGGCTGGCCACGAGACGAGACTCTGCGAGACTTTTGTGTCTCGTATCGGTCTCGTCCCCAAAAAATACGATTTACGGACAACTTGTTGATTATTGGAACGAAATATTTTCGATAATAGTTTGAATATGTGCAGAAGAAAATAAATATTTAACTGAAATTGTATTTTTTTAATTTATTAGAATTTCTGTAAATTTCGGTCTTAAGATACAGTCTCGTCTCGGTCTCGTCTCGGTTGCTTAAAAGTCAGTCTCATCTCGTCTCGGTCTCGTCATGCGAAACCGAGATCGAGACCGAGACTTTTCTCGTCTCGTGGCCAGCCCTACCCATTTCTGAATATTGTCGTTGTCAACATCTCGTCTCGGTCTCGTCATGCGAAACCGAGATCGAGACCGAGACTTTTCTCTTCTCGTCTCCTGACCACCCCTAACCATTTCTGAATATTGTCGTTGTCATTATTTATGCTGCTTTACATACAGACATACTTCCCTACGTTGAATTTGTCTATTCAACTGTGTTCTCATTTTACGTTAACATCGTACTGTGCTCCAAAGCTCATTGATAGAAGAAGAGTAAATTAGCTAGAAAAAAAAAAACAATGAAAATTAAAAGAAACATTTTAACATTTTATTTTATCTGACTGCACGCAAAGCAAGTCCCATTTAAATTTGAATGACGAAAGGAACAGGACACCTAATATTCCTTTCTGGGTCAACACAAACCCATCGATCTCAAAATAGTGATGATCAGGATCTTGTCGTCCCAATTTTCCGGGATTTCCACAGTGTTCTATGTCTTTCTTGGGCCAATACAAATTCATCAGGACCAGAATCGTGAAAATCGAAGTATCCATTCTCGAGTTATGCACTAAAAACAGGATCTTCCCGGTTTTTTCAAGGAAACATTTTTCGGAATTTTCCTCCAGTGTCCTATGTCCTTCTTTGGGTCAATACGAATTAATCAAGCCCAAAATCGTGAAAATCGAACAATACGTTCTTCAGGGACGCACACAGGGACGACATTTCTCTTTTATACATATATATAATATAATAGTGTGTAGCATTTGTATTAAAAAATTAAATAAAGATAATGATTCATTTTATAATAAAATCAAATTTAAATTGTGGGGTCTACAGCAAACATTGTTACTCTTCGCAATAAAATATGAATGGTTTCAGCAGATACTTTAAACTGACAATTTCTCGAGACAGTGAATCTAGGATTTAAATTTTATACATTTCCTTTATGCGGACAAAAACTTCTGTAATTTCTGGTTTTCTGCCCTTCCTTTCAGTGATTCTTTTTAATATCTTTTTTGTTTAATTGAAAACGTGTTTAATTAAAAAAGGTTACAGCGGCATATATTTTGGTTATTTTTATTAATACAAATATAACGTTCGTCTCTTTTCTCTGACTTTCTGTCCATTTAAGTCAATTATTTCAAAGTTAATTTGCAAAAATTAAATTGACAGAACTTTGGAATAAAATTCAAAGAAAATCACAGAAATTGAGATTAAAGGAACAGAAAGAAATTTGTTACCGTCGCTGTTTGCCTAGAGGGGGTTTCAAAGTACTAGGACTAAAGAGTTATTGAAGGCCAAATTCCCAAGTAAAATTATCTTAACATTTTAAAGAACACATTCGTGTAGTCATATAGAAATACTGACTTAACAAACTAGAGTGTTTGCGTGCTTATAAATAAATATTATTGAGTCAGTCTCGGCTGAATTGCCAATATACACGGTAAAAGGTGTATGTCAAACATCTTTTCAATACTAAGGCGATGTTTTCTTAATCAATTACATAATTATGTATTTGACTCTAAAGGCCTTTACGCACCTCTTGTGAAATTAAAAGTTAATGTATTCCACATTCCACAACCTTTTTTCCATATTTTCCTTGTTCAAATATGGAACACTGAGGTAAAAAGTCTGACAATTCATCTAGTACACAGTTCGAGGAAAAATAATTATTCACACGAAATTGGTTGTCTAAAATTTTAAACGTAATGTTCCAAAGTTAAGATTAGCATTCACTGCAGACGTTTTTTCCCTTAGGGCCCAGTTTCACAGTTAGGTACATAAGAGCTACTTAGGTGTACAAGACAGGACACGAAAGGTTCATTTTCAATATGGAAAACTTATAAGACTGTGTACAATGTGAAACTGGCCATTATTATTTCACAGTCATATTTTTAAAAAATGGCAATTTGAAGATTGTGGAATGCGGTCCAAAATATCATGAGTAACAATTCTGAGGTACACTGAATTAGTTTATAGGTAATATTTTTTGTCAATTATTTTATTTAAAAAAAATAGTAGCTGTGGAATGTAAGTAAGGAAATTTCACACGTTTATAAATATATTCCTCATTTTCACTCATACAGTGTACCTTCTAGAATATACACAAATATTAAATTCTCCCTATAAACACGATACTTCAATATATTATTTGAATTAAATGCATTCACTTCTAAAACATCTACAAACAAAAATACTCAAAAAAACATATACACTCTTCTTTCTTATTTTGTGTCAAAGTCCTTCAAAAAATATTATTGATTTCATTCCTGAACACAAAACAAATATAAAAAATGTATTTTAAAGTTCATTCAACGTTTGATACTCTTGCTTTTGTTTATACTCTGATGTTATGCAATTTCAAAGCTGCTAAAGCTGTATATCCATTCATTTTTTTTTTTTTTTTTTTTTTGTTTCTTGCTTCCTCTCAAAGTTAGAAAACTTCAAAAATTAATTCAATGTGCACGAGTTGAACTAAAAGAAAGAACTTGAAATTACATTTTATACGACATTTCTTCCTGCTTACTTACACACCCACTCAACCAACTACATTAATGGTTGGTCGTCCCTACTACATATTTTTCAAACGAAACAAGGGAAGATACATCTAAAATACGTATAGATAGATATCGCCCCCCCCCCCCTCATATCCTCCCCATTGTATCATAGAATCTCCAGCGTTAGGATAAGAACAAATCTACCATAATATCATGTTATATTTTGGAATATTTTTCGAAACGTTCGTTTTCGTTATCTTCAAACCACACAAATTCCACTTTCCTGCTAGTACAGTCAATGGGGAAAAATCTGAAAAAAGTTTTGACGTCTGAAAAGTTTGAATGCAGTTTTGAAGAGGGGTTGCTTTTTGGCATAAATCTCGATTTGCGGGAATTTTGGTCTTCTTGAAAAAACTACTTCTTTGATAATTTGCGTTTTTCTCACTTCCTGTACTTTTTTGTTTTAATTTAAATTTCCTACAAATCGGTATATAAATTATTTTTCTGGTGTAGTTAATTCAAAAGTAATTAATGAAAAACGAATACAAAACAAGGCCTAACGGGATTAGTTATGGAATAGCTCCCAAACTATTACTTTAAAAAAATTCTTAAATTAAAGGTGTAACAAAATGCTAGGGCTTGTATGTTGAGTTAAAATAAGAAAAAAAATCGTATAGGGAGGGGGGTCTATTTCCCCCCGTTTAGGCAGAAGAGGCAATTTTCTAAAAAAATGACTTGAAATATAAAAAAAATTATTAAAAATCAACGGCAACAGTCAAAATATCATGTTATAGTCTTTTTGAAAGCCAAGACCCTATTGTTAAATTAAGTTTTTAAATCAAGTTGTTTGAGCAAATAGTTTTTGGGAAAATAATTTTCAAACTCTAAATTAAAAAGAAAACTTAATTTTTTTTATTCTTTCCAAGATGGCGGACGTCTCAGACCAAAAATCCCGCAAATCTATATTTATGCTAATAAGCAACCCCTCTTAAACTACATTCAAACTTTTCAGACGTCAAAACTTTTTCAGATTGCCCTTATTTGACTCCCCGTTGCCTGTACTATGCGATTTATATATTTTGTTGTCATTTAGAGTTGCCATAGAGTTTGTTTAAATGGATTTTGGAAAAGGGGAGTTTCTTCGACTTATTTTTAAACATGTATGGAATGCATGGATTTTTCACTGCACTACAGAAACTAGAAAACCCATCACAGCGCCATGTTATTTTTTAAAGGAATGATGTCCTCCTCCTAAAAGTATGCATCACTTTTATTTTATTCTTCTATATTTCCTTTACTTATTTGTTTTACTATCTATAAACTACTTTTTGCGAGTGTCCTGTGTTTTTGTTCTATATTTCCTGTGTTCGTTTTCTGTATTTGTTTTTCCTTCGTTTATTTTGGTGATGTTTTAATGCATTTTTTAGTGTTCGGTAATTTGCGAACATAGAATCCAAATGCGTGGCGTCGAACGTAAGTCCACCGACGGTTGTTTAAGTGCGAAATGCGATCCACAAACAATACCTCCAGGAGCTCAACAGTGTACCACTGGTTTATCGTGCAACGGTGGTGGTGACCAGCAAATGGATGTGAGTCATCTTTAAGTAACAAACAAAAAAATCAACTTATGTACCTACCTTTATCCTACTTCAAACTTCATTTTATTTGTGTCTTCTAAGTAACTTTTCTGTTTTTTTTTTTTTAACAAAAAGTGTCATAACTGGTTCTTTAAATGTTGCTATTTTTTTCTTTTTTTATATTTAAATCGATCGCTTGTTGAATGTGATAAAACAAAAATAATCATTGGTATTTTTTTGTCGTCTCTATTCCTTATAAATTGAGTAAATAAAAAAATATAAAGAAATGTGACAAACTTTGGGATCTCATATTTAATTGAATCAATTTTCTTTTAAAAAAAAACATATATTCTTCAGGAACAAATTTTCTTTTAAAAAAAACATATATTCTTCAGGAACAAAGTCCAGATCAAGTAAGTAAAAGTGACGAGGACGACGAGGAAGCGGCAGACGAAGAAGACGTCGGTGGTGGGGAGGAAGTGGAGGATGTTGAGGACTCTGAACAGGTATCATACAACGACCAACCAATATACGCCCATCAACAATCGAATCGACTTCATCATGAAGAACTCCCCCAAGAGCACGAACCCTTGTTGGGGGTGGCGGAAGCAATGAACCACAACACCCCTCATCGGATCTAACGTAAGTGATGAACAGACTTTTTTTTGTTATTTTACTTTCTTATACTTTGTATAAACTATGTGGTCAGTTTCATTGTATGAAATCACTTGTTCTGTACAGTATGACTGACAAAAAACATTTTTAATTTGGCCTGAAAATTTGTTGAGGGATGATAGCATGGAACTATGTTTTTATATTTTGGTCAGATCTGCCTTCTTCAATAGACCAATCGATATTATGTATAGGGTGATACGACTAAATTGTGATAAAAAGATTGATCGTGAAGATTGAATCGAGACAACAACAAGAATATAAGATAAAAATTTCGAACTAATTTTTTGTCGGCATTGTACGTAATAAAGTACTATTGTAGTTTCCAAAATCCAATTCTCTAATCAGTTATCAGTCAAACACTTGAAACCAAAAGGTTTTAGTACACATTTAGGTGTCAAATCAATCTTTGCGAAATAATGTGCTTATTTTTACTTTTTCTGGATATAAATATAAGAGAATAATTTTCTTAAATTTCATGATACATTTTTCTCTAAGAACGATACTTTGGTTTTTACTCAAAATATAAAAAAATACTTAAAATAATGTTTTGCAGTCCCTGTAAAGGCCAGTCAAATTCGAAAATAAGATTGCAAGGCTTGATGTAGTTATGTTTTGTTGATTTGTTGTTGGGGCTTGTTAGAGTATAGTCTTAAGTTAACTTTGAAGCTTCAAAAACCTGTTCTCGCCCCAGGAAAATTGCAAAAGTGAAAAAAAACACTAAATTTAGCCCTGTTTTTCAGATGTTTTCCTTTATTTTCCTGGAAATTTGCATTTAGGAAAAAAATATTTCACTATAAATTTGTTTGTTATATAATTTTTTACCAGAACACATTAGTTTTAAATTCATGCAGGAAATATTTTTGTTGCTATGTAAACATAAATTTAAAAAAAAAAATAACATTATGAAAAACCAAGTTATCTTTGAAGATCATAAAACCTATGTTAAAAATTGTCCAATTCTGCTACAAATTTGGTTTCAAATATTCTAAAGTATTACAAAGGCAAGAAATGATGTTCATTTAAGGTGCAGCACGCAATGTTTGCATCATTGCTGTTGTCAAAATATAGGACACTTAAGTTGACCCTGATTTTTGGCACGTACTTGGAACCCTTGACTATCATTAAGTATCATTATACTGTAAATTTTCTTTTTTTTAAGCATTGTTTAAATACCTCCTTCGGCAACCTACTGTACCTACATTCATATATATCTGCCAAGCAATTGTGGATGAGTGTGTCTTTTAACTGATTCCATCAATGGATCGTATTACATAAGACTGAAGGATTAGCACGATAAAATTGTATCTTTTTTTACTTATAGTTAGAAGTAGAGCTTAAACTTAAATGCGTGTAGCTTCTCACTTCTATGTTCGAGAAGGATTTGCCAGATTTTCCACGCGCATATACTCCAATGTCTAATCGTACAATTTTATACATGTATGTATAAGGTACATATAACCCTAAAGGAAATACAATCCAATATCATGATTTATTTACCAAAAAAGAGTGTGTAAAAGCAATAGGGCATCTAGTGAAAGAGAGAGAGAGATAGGTTACCAAATAGGGAGACAAAATACAAGTCCAATCGTAATTATCAGTGCCTATCGAAATAACATCTCAATATAGCTTTATTGTATAGAGTCGGTTCTATCTGTGGTGATCATCGTCTAATCAAGTGAAACATTAACATTGTATTTAAGCTAGAGGGAACTAGCTTATATTATAATTTATAATATACCTAGATAGAAACCTGCATACAACTATACGGGTCGTCACAGTCCGTAAAGCATAGTTTCAGGTGGAGTGGAATTCAACCAAGTCAAAAGACTGAGTAAAGTTAGATTATAGAAGTAGGAGGAATAAGCAAGTTCATGCCTTTCCAAAAATACACTTCACCCTCACCCGAAGTACTAGTTTTACTACAAGGGAAGGTGAAGTAGTGTATCTATGAAACAATAGTGAGGGATAGAAAGTGTAACAGTAGCTCGTCGAAACGGAACCAGACAACCAGAACCATAGAAGGTGTCCTTGGGCAAAGTTTAATTAGCTCCCCTGTATTAGACAAAACATCATAGATATACCTGTAGAGAGTTCTCGGTCATAGTGCGAATGTGCTGAACGACGGGTGTTGAGCCAAAAAAAAAAAAACACTAAAAAAGAAATTGTACCACTCGTGTTCACACTTCACTTCATACCGCACACCTCACACCTAACATCACATCACACTCCACACTCTTAATGTAGTGCGTCTTAAGGGAAGATCCCAAGAACCCACCTTTCGATTTCGATTAGTGTATAGGTATTTTGTTTGTAGTAGTTTTTTTGTTGTACCCTTAACGATATCTACAACAAGCTGGCTGGCTAAGGGAAGTTAATGTTAGATTGGCAGCTTAGATAGATGGAAGCACCACGTTAGAAGAAACTCAAATTCAATTAAATCCAAACTCAACTTAATGTTTTTTTTTTTTTTTCTGTTTTTGTTGTCTTTCTTTGAATATGTCCTTTAAAACGAATGAGGTGGATAGGGCGGATGGACGTCGCGTCGTACGAAGGTTGATTGTAATGCTCGTATTCTATTAAATGGTTTCTGTTATTAATTATTCAGTCACTTTCTCTTTGCGCCTACCAAGGCGCGAACGTAGGTTTTAAAATTTCGGGGGGGGGGGGGGGTTTAAACTGAAAACTCAAAAATTTAAACTGAAATTGTATGGCGAAGAAGTAAAATTCATACATTTCGGGGGGGTGGGGGGTTTGAACCTCCAAAACCCCCCTGCTTTCGCGCCTGCACCTACGATATAGAGTCATGGCAACATTAAAATTGTTATTTTATCGATTTTACTCTCTGCTTGCGCTGCGCTGCCATTCATCCATCTATCTATTGTCAGTCGCCCCAAAAATAAGTTGGACATGTGTCCACTCCGGCGGGCGGCGGTGGCAACGAGGAGAAAGTAGACCCACTTCCAAACCTTCTTGACTGTCTTTTTTTTTTTGTTGTCGCTATAAAGAGACAACGTGGTCTGGTAATCAATAAACTTCACAGTACAGCAACAAAAACAATGTCCTAATGCCTATTGGAAATGAGTTTGTCGTCGTTAGTTTTGTTTTGTTTTTTTCTTATTGTGTGGTATCATTATTCTCTTTCTTTTTGTTAAGTTTATTTTTTGTCCTGTATAGTATTCAGGATTTATTTACTAAATTCTGAATAAAAAGTACAAATAATAAATACAAAAAAAGTCAATTAAATATAGGAATGAACAAATGAACACGTTCTTGGCATGGGGTGTTAAGGTATTAGAGACAGATCAAATAAATTAGTTTGCTATCAAGGTCAGATAAAATTGATTTAAACACATCAATGCGGAAACCAGGATTCATAATTTTCTCTAGAATTCCTAATTTTTTTTTTATTTAAAATTGAGCGATTGTATTAAAACTCTAAAAATCACTCAATGAATTTGTAAAAAATCTGCTTCACAAATTTTGTGAATTAACTATGGATTAACTGTACTGATGCTTTTTATATTACGATTTGTTTAAAACTTTCTGCATTTATCCTCAACTGCAGATAATTCTATTTCCAAATTTATCTTACCTGGTTGTAACTCACCATTGAAAAACTAAAGGCAAATGCTTGAGGTGTTTTTAATTTTGTAATAAGTTTTTATACAGAGAAATTTACTTTTAATTTTTGTTCTTTTCTATGGAGAAAGCAATAATATTTTGAATCCAATACGGCATTGTTAAATTTTGACGAATTTATAATTAAAAAAAAATCAATTTCTTTGCTTAATCTACGTAGGTAATTTCAAACCAATAAAATTACCCACTACTTTTTGCTTTTTAACTACCTATTTTAAACCTATTACATATTGTTAACTTTAAACCTTTTTTAAATTTTATTTTTCTTTCTCACGAACTACGGCAGTTATTTTACATTTTTTTATTGAATATTATTAAATAAAAACTCTTTAAACTCCATTTATAACTTGTGGGAAATGTCATACTAAGGTCAGGTAAAGAGGGTTGAGCTTGTTGTTAATCAAACGAAAATCCTTACACAGAGAAAAAAACAACGTAAAATCAAAGCAAAAAACTTTGATTCTAATATTTTTCGGAACGATTTGGCGCCAACGCCGAAAATTCTCAAATCAAAGTGGAGCGACTTTATTTCAAAGTGATTCCATACTTAAAAACGAACTAGATTTTACTACGTTTATATGTTGGTTTAAAGTGGAATCAAGGTTAAATCAAATTAATCCATCTTTTAAAACAACATTTATCTACTTCGAATCAACGTAGATTGAACTTCGCTTGGTAAGGTATTCATTCAAAATGGCTACCCACGCCACGCTTCTTTGTTTAAATTTATGTAAGACAAAGACAAATGTATAATCATGCTCGATGCATTTCATATTTGTGGTGAATCATTTATTTATGACGCCTTAAAGTGAATCGTTTAATGCTATGAGTATTTAATATTAGTAAATATAGGAAAAGTAATTAAATATTGTTTTTCGATTATATGAAAGTGAATTTTAAGTGCGCGTTTAATTTGTTCACAAATGTAAGGGGGCTACCTCGAAAAACAACAACGCGCTCCCGGAATTCTTTATATTAAGCTTACAAATACAAACAAATTGAGGTTTACTTGACTATGCAACACTTTGAAACTACGTTGATGGCACTTTAAATGCCATAAAAGTGGATCGCAATGTAAAATGTGGATTTCAATGTAAAAATGAATACGTTTCACTTTGATACAAGGTTGAGCGCACTTTAAATGTGGATTACAATGTAAAAATGATAACGGTTCACTTTAAAACAACGTTGAACGGAATGTAAATGTACAAAAGTTGATTTCAATGTATAAATAAACACGTTTTACTTTGAAACTAGGTTGAATCTCTTAAAATTACGTCGCATATTAAAATTAACATTGTTCCAACGTAAAAATAAAAATGCGCCACTTCATTTAAAATACTTTAGATCAAATACGGTCGTATTTAATTTTAGATCGCAACTTTTCCCTCAGTGTACTTCCTTACAATCTAAGCATAAATTATGACAAGGTAATCTTTTAAAACTATGACAATACGATTGCCCTTAAAAGTTCTCTTAGATGTTGATTTTTAAATGTTTATAACGCTGTGAAATAAATGACTATAACATTGTATTGAGAATATCCTACATATTACCAAAAAAACGCTGTAAAATAAAAGAAAAAGAAGAAAATTTTTCAAAAAAATTAAAACTCTTTTAGTTCAAACATCTTTAAATAAATCGCTTTGAAGGTACATTAAATTTTGATTCCTTTAAATTAATGGTTCACAACTTCCGTAGGGCTTTTCAAAAGTCTAAAGGTTAAAGACCAAATTCGTGCGATCATTTCATTTTTGTACCACTACCTTAATCCCCTTGCTTAAAGTTTATACATACCTTAAAACTAATTTTATGATTTCCTATATTTCAATGGAAAATCTTCATATTTCCCAAACCTGCTCCTTCAAAAATCCTGATTAAAGGTGAACACTTTCAAGCAATAGAACCGCAATATACCTTTCCACCAAAAAAACGAGTTCTTCATTTGGGTTATGAATATCATTAAAGGTACGTACCGTAAATACATGCCGTTGTGTTGCTTCATCAATATTCCCCCGCAAAAAAAAACGCGGCTTAGTGAATATGATGATAAATCGCATATTGCCGTCAATTTGATTGGACACGTTATTCCAAAACCAAGCCATAAAGGCTGGCCACTCTATAGTGAGTAACCCTCAAACAAGCCATCACAATTGGATTACAAGACATTTATGTATAACAAGCTGAAAAAAGTACCCATACCACAATCCGAACCATTTACATCAATATTTCCCAAAAAAAAAAATCTTCAAACTTTTTCCTACAAGCTTTGTCTCTGTCATATTGTATATCTACTTTTCCTAACATTGCAGATTCATCAAGGACACTGAATGGTCAGCATGTAGCGTAACCTGCAGTAAAAGTATTCGTCGTCGCCCCTACAAATGTAAGATCTTCCTCGAATACAGGCGAACCATTTCTACTGTCAATAAAAGCCTCTGCGAAGGCCCAAAACCGCACGATGAAGTGGAGAGATGCGTCGAGGAGCCATGCATGTTACCCTTGCACGGCTATGAATAACAATACCCTGGAGATTCGATAAAAGTTGGTGTATCCGAAGCGGGAAAAACATATTTTTGGCGTGAACACTGAACAAGGCTACACTAGCTGCAGCGCCTCCTGTCTGGGTGGTGTCGAGGAGCTTATCATTAATTGCGTCCGAGAAGACAACGGACGGGTGGTGTCGCCATTCCTATGCTCACCCGAAACAAAACCAGAAGCCCGGGTGCGAACATGCAACGACCGTCCATGTCCACTCCGCTGGAACTACTCCGACTACACCCCCTGCTCTAAGTCATGTGGCATTGGCATCAAGACCGAGAAGTGCAATGCATTCACGAAGTGACACGGGGTGGCGAGAACACAATGGTCGTACCGAACAGTACGTGTCCCCAACCTCCCCCCGCAGACCGTCAGTATTGCAATGTCCTCGATTGTCCGGTTCGATGAGAGGTGGGCGAGTGGTCAAATTGTTCGCATACATGTGGCTACGGATCAAGGAACGCAAGGTCGAATGCAAACAAATAACGGCTCAGGAGCACAAAATCGAGCGCCCCGAATCGATGTGCCCCAGTGCTAAACGCGCCGATAAGAAGCCATGCAACGTTAAGCCATGTCCCCCCGAAGACCCCAAGCCCATAATAGGCATCAGCAATAGCACTCACATCCAGCACGACCCGAAGAAGAACAAAAGCGGCGGTGGTGTTTTTCGGCACACATGTGAAAATCAAGTGTCCTGTAAAGAGGTACAATCGAACGAAAATACGCTGGACAAAAGACCGTTGGCCAAATCGAGGAAGTTCAAAGTCTTGAAGAAAGGTGCCCTGTGGGTGTTGGATATTACATTCAGGGATGCCGGAGTCTATTCGTGTCATGCGGGACTGAGCACTGCCGAGATTAATATCGAAGTTAAAGCAAAGCCCGGAACACAACCAGAGGACTATGCGAAACATGAATCAGGTAGGTTAGGGGCAGGATATATGGGGATTCAGGGGGTAGTTGCAATGCATTTTTTGATTACTACGATTGTGACTTCTTGTGCAGGGAATTAATACACTAGCTGTTGTCATTGGCGTTCGAAAAAGGAAGGGAAATGGGGGTTCTAGTCCCCCTGCATTGACTTAACACTAAAACAATATACATTATTTTTGAATATCAAAAAGTGAAGAAATTTAGCAATCAAAAGCAAGTGATGTTGAAAGGGGGATTCTCAACCCCTTCATTGCCTTAATTCTCTAGCAACATACATTCTCTTTTTAATAAGAAGAAATAAATATTTGTGCGAAATTAAGTTAAAAAAATGTCCTTGGAAAAATGTCTGCAAACGCCTATGACGTTTGCTACATCAAAAGATGTGCGATATTTATCTTTTTTTGATTTCATCTTGTTGTTCGTTGCAGACCGTCTATTCCGGGAAAGAAGTGACACTGAACGTCTTACCTCTGCCGATATGACATCTGACGTTGGGTAAGTTGCATTTGGAAGATACCTTTATACCTACCTTCCATAATATTATCAGCAAGCAACAGCAGCAGCAGTAGCGTAACATGAAAGACATAATTCGATATCCAGAATGGACGGCGTATCTGTATATCTTCTCTTTTAACTTAATCCAATTTTAGAGTTCAATTTTCTGGTCTCTATTCAGTTTTTCTTTTTTTTCTTCAAATTTTTGGATTATAATATTTTCTTTACTTGCTGAAAAAGAATCTAACATTACATTGTGAAGTTTGGAATTTAATATTTTTTACACAAAGTAACAGATGCTCTGCTTAGATGGTTTAGAGATTCTGATTAATTTACTTATAGAATATTTTATACTTAACTTATAGAACGAAAGCCAGTAGCAAATTTTGGTCGTGAAAGGAAACCAAAAGATATGAATAGTATAAGTAGTCCTGGTGAAGGTGATTACGAATACGTTCGTCTGCCAGCATATAGTGGCCCCGTTACCACGTAAAAGTGCATCAAAAGTACAACTTTTCTGAAAATTGAATTTGGTGGGAAACCATTTCAAATGTAATACAACTTGACGCCATGAACTCCCTGATTACAAAACTGGTTTCGACAGACGTGTAGGTGGCCCCAAAACCCAGACAGACGTCTCCGAAAACGCGTTTTTTTTTTCGCGTTTTTAGCCTTTTGGGAAATCACCTGAAATGGATCACAACTTTTAGCCATGGACTCCCTGAGTGTGAATATGTACGTGACAGACGTCTAAGTGGCCCCGAAACTACCGACAGACGTCCCTGAAAACGCGATTTTTTTTTTTGCGTTTTTTGTCAAAAAGAAAACCACTTGAAATGTATCACAAACGAAAGATCTTGACCTCCTGAGTGCGAATATGTACATGACAGACGTCTAAGTGGCCCCAAAACCCCCGACAGACCCGATTAAAGTCGCGGATTTTTTATTGAAATTTTTAGATTATTGATGTATGCTACCAAAATGTATCGCAATCGGAAGGTCTTGACTACCTGAGTATTAATGTATAAAAAAAAGGAGTTTATAGTGTCACACATCGCGAAATAAATCGCGGAATTTTTCTTTTATTTTTTTAGTAAGAGGGTTTTGAGGGAAACCACTTGAAATGTATCCCAATCAAAAGATCTTGACCCAAAAAAAAAAATTAAATGTAAGTGACAGACGTTTGAGTGGCCCCAAACAACTGACAGCCGCGATATAATTCCCGGATGTTATTATTTTTTTTTTTTAAATTGTATATTAGTGGTAGCTTCTTCAAATGTTTACCAATTAAAAGGTTTTGACTCAAGAAAGTGAAAATATTAGTTACAGGCGTTTGAGTTACGCCAAACTGCTGAAAAGCGCGATAGAAGTCGCGGATGTAATTACGAGTTTACCAAAAGGATTAAAGATACAAATATCTTGAAATGTATCTCAATTTAAAGGGCTTGACTCCCTGAGTTGCAAAATGTAACTGGCAGACGTTTTGAGTTACGCCATACTGCTGAAAAGCGCAATGAAAGTCGCGGGTGTAATTACTAGCTTATGAATAAGATTATCAATACAAATCTCTTGAAATGGTTCTCAATTTGTAGGGCTTGACTCCCTGAGTCGGAAAATATAACTGACAGACGTTTTAAATTACGCCAAACTATTACAATCCACGATATAATTCGCCTTCGAATATAATTATTGTTTTTTCTTTCAATTTAAATGGTACCTACATAATTACCTAATTAAAAGGCTGAAAAAAGAAATATAATTGTAGTAAGCTCGCTACGACAAACCTTATACCGCTTATTGGAATAAAAACAAATATTTGAATATAAATAAATAAGCGATATAAACTATGTCGTAGCGAGCTTACTACAATTATAAAAACGTGAACTGAGTGGGAGTGCAAATTCACATTTTATAAAGAAAAGAATATAAGCCACTTATATCGCCTATTTGAATGGTTTGGGGTGTTCAAAACTTTTTCCTTGAAAATTTCTTTTTTCAGCTAGTCAAAACCTTTTAATTAGGTAGGAACCATTTAAATTGAAAGAAAAAACAATCATTATATTCGGAGGCGAATTATATCGTGGATTGTAACAGTTTGGCGTAATTTAAAACGTCTGTCAGTTATACTTTCCGACTCAGGGAGTCAAGCCCTATAAATTGAGATACATTTCAAGAGATTTGTATTGATAATCTAATTGATAAGCTAGTAATTACATCCGCGACTTTAATCGCGCTTTTCAGCAGTATATGGCGTAACTCATAACGTCTGTCAATTATATTTTGCAACTCAGGGAGTCAAGCCCTTTAAATTGAGATAAATTTCAAGATATTTGTATCTTTAATCTTTTTGATAAACTAGTAATTACATCCGTGACTTCTATCGCGCTTTTCAGCAGTTTGGCGTAACTCAAACGCCTGTTACTTATATTTTCACTTTCTTGAGTCAAAACCTTTTAATTGGTAAACATTTGAAGAAGCTACCACTAATATACAATTTAAAACAAAATAATAACATCCGGGAATTATATCGCGGCTGTCAGTTGTTTGGGGCCACTCAAACGTCTGTCACTTAAATTTTTTGTTTTTTTTTTTGGGTCAAGATCTTTTGATTGGGATACATTTCAAGTGGTTTCCCTCAAAACCCTCTTACTTAAAAAATAAAAGAAAAATTCCGCGATTTATTTCGCGATGTGTGACACTCCTTTTTTTTATACATTAATACTCTGGTAGTCAAGACCTTCCGATTGCGATACATTTTGGTAGCATACATCAATTATCTAACAATTTTAATAAAAAATACGCGACTTTAATCGCGTCTGTCGGGGGTTTTGGGGCCACTTAGACGTCTGTCATGTACATATTCGCACTCAGGAGGTCAAGATCTTTCGTTTGTGATACATTTCAAGTTGTTGCTGCTCAACATACATACCACATATTAATTAATGAAATCAAAATTTTATATTTTTTAATTTAAATTCCAATTCAAATTGTAATTTTCATTATTGCATTTATAGGTATTTTAACTTGCAATTCGTATGCACATTTGACAATAGGATGAATGGCGGGAAACATACATTTGACTGAGGTGTTGAGATGTTTATTAAATTAGCAAGTTAATTAGCTTTACATTCTCAGCAATAAGTCAAATGAATCTTTCCTTTATTTAACACAAACAAAATATAATTACAAATAATATTTAGTAATTGTTTAATTAATTTAAAATTGTTTAAGAAAGAAGAAGGCGCCAACGAAGATGATAAGACCCCAACTGTCAAATGTGCAGAATTTATTTGCAGACTGCAAATCGAATTTATCTTTCTAACTTTCTCTTATTTATAATTAAACTTAAAGTATATTTGTTTCAATATCATAAACATATTTAAATAATTAAAGGAATCAAATATATGAATTCATATACATATAACTGTTGCACTTTGCAGAACATAGAAACATTCACATATAAAACATTTTAGTAATGTATTTGTAAATATAATTTATATTATTCCAGTCTGCAAAATATCGGCTAGGTTAACAACCTTTAAATTATATAAATACTTTACAGCTGACATATATATATGATATATAACTATTTAACACCGAGGTGTAAAGTTTTTTAAATCTATGTTAATTTGACACTTTCTATCTGATTGTAAAATAAAGTGGTTGATTAGTTTATAACGTGGTAAAGAACGCATTTTTATTTCAAGTCTGAAGTACTTTAACTTATATTACCTTTAACTTAATATTTAAATAATTATTCCGTTGGTAGAACTTACAACCCGGAACACAAGTGGTTTCCTTTTTGACAAAAAAAAACGCTAAAAAACGCGTTTTCAGGGACGTCTGTCGGTAGTTTTGGGGCCACTTAGGCGTCTGGCACGTACATATTCACACTCAGGGAGTCCATGGCTAAAAGTTGTGATCCATTTCAGGTGGTTTCCCAAAAGCCTGAAAACGCGAAAATCGCGTTTTCGGAGACGTCTGTCTATGTTTTTGGGCCACCTACACGTCTGCCGAAACCAGTTTTGTAATCAGGGAGTTCATGGCGTCAAGTTGTATTACATTTGAAATGGTTTCCCACCCGATTTTAATTTTCAGAAAAGTTGCACTTTTGATGCACTTTTACGTGGTAACGGGGCCACTACATGCTGGCAGACGAACGTATTCGTTATCACCTTCACAAAGGACTACGTATACTATTCATATCTTTTGGTTTCCTTTCACGACCAAAATTTGCTCCCGGCTCTTAGACTATTATACTCCTCATGGATATACATAATTTGAGCTCTATTGCTGATGTTGTTGGCTTTTTTAAGGTTTTCCTTACTTTAAACTCAATATTTGGTTGAGAAAGACAAAGAAAGTTTTACTCATCCTTGCATATTTTTCACTACTTAGACCACAAAATACACAAAGAAGACAAAAACAACAAGCTTATGGTAGAGAAAGAAGCCGTAAACCAAAATCCGATGGAGTGCAGCATGCTGATAGTAGTATAATGGAAGATGAGGTAAGTTTTTTCCTATTTTTTGTTCGTTTTTGTTGCATCATAAAATATACACTGCTTACAAAAAAATGGAAATATCCTTCGACAAAAATAGAAATTTATGTGACAGAATCGAGAGATGATAAGCTTAAGGTCCTCTAATTGACTTTGTGGTGGATCTTAACTGTAAATTCAAAAAATTTATTAAAAAAAAATTTATTAAAAATGTGGCTGGCCAATTCTAAAACTAGCTGACCTTTTAGATGGCATCCTTTTTTTAAGGAATGGGATTTCCTGATATCCGGAAAATTTTAGATGACGTACGTTTTTTGAATAGCTATCCCAGATATGGCGTGCTAAAATCTTTCCGCCTGATTATTTTTTCCAAATATGCCTACAATAGAAAAATAAACATAATTAATTATAGCCGTGTTTTTTTCAGAGAGTGACTAGCAACACAGTAAAATTTTTACATGGAAAACACAAAAAAAAATCTATTTAATAATTTATTTTGTAATTGTTTTGCGTGTAAACATTTTGCTGAGTTGCTAGTCACTCTCTCAAAAACACGGCTCATATAAATTTAAAACATATAACAGTCCTTCAATTTTTTGTGAGCAGTGTATTTTTAAATTTTCAAAACTTCTTCTTTCTCCATAGACAATATTTTCCTTATATTTTATAACATCAGGGTCGTATTCAATTTTATTATTATGTTCATAAACTTTAGGTTTTCTTTTGCTCATAGTTTTTGTTTGTGATTTCAAAACATTTCGTCGTTATATTATTTCCATCGACCAATTCCCATCATGTGTATAGATTTATCCTTTTTAGGTGTTTTATATAACAACAAAAAAAAATTGTTTCGTTTTAATCTTCTTAACAGAATCGTCTTATTCAACAGGCACAGGATGGTGTGCCACAAACGGCAGCTAGTAGCTCTGGTAATCGAGCTATAACACTCTTATCAATGCCTTATTTTCAAGCCCTTTTAGACAATCTACAGGTGAGGAGTTAATTTTTGCTGTTAAACCAAAAAAAAAACTGTTGTTGTTGTTCTTATATACAAAATTTTTGTTGTGTTTCGGTTGTTTTGTTTATTTATTTTTTTTTTGCACAAATGCAATAATACTAATTTTTTTTGGAATTTTTGTTTGAATATTCTTTTTCAAACTAAATTCATACACGTAGCAAATTTTCCGACAATTTCTATGGTTTTCATTAAAAAAATTCAACGGATTTTGTTCTTTTTGTTGATTTTTTTTTTGTTAATCCTGATTTGGTGTGTCCTCTGTTTGATTGTTTGTTTTCACTAAAAAAAATATATATATGCAACTTTTGTTCTCGCTAAAGCTTTCCCGTTTGTTTCTATTTTTGTAATCTTCTCTTATTTCATATACTTATCACACAATCATCACAAATAAATAAATCAAAACAAATCAAAAAAAAAATTAAATTAAATTTAATACAAACTTTAGAACAATTCAACAATATAATATTCGCAATCAAAAATTCATATCACCAAAATAACTTAAATTAAATTACCATAAAAGAATACAAGCACTGCAGGTGGTAGTTGTTTTATTTTTTTTTTTTTTTTGTCTGATCAAAATATTCCATATTATTGTGTTTTACTTTGAATCCTACTCGTACTATAAGGTATACATTTATGTATATTTTTTTTTTTATTCATTTTTATTCAATGCATGTTGGTATCAATAAATTTTGTTCAAACAATAGTTGTCCCCATTAGGAAGTTTTAAACAAATAAACAACAATAAATATAGGTGCAGAGTTAACCAGTATCCTTGGAAAGTGCTGGCGAATCCAACGTGCTTGCGTGCCATACAAAATTTTAATTTAATTAATATCAAATTTAATTAATATTACTTTTGTTGAAATATAATATAAATTCTACTATTGTGAGGTGAACAAAATTATTGCGTTCCACAGTATTTCTTAGAACTTTTTTTTTTTAAATTTCACATTATGAGAATGCAGGTCTTTCAAAATGATTTTAAATTTTGTGAAGGTAAAATATAATATAAAATTTTACTATCGTAAGGTGAAAAAAATGAATGCGTTCCACAATTTGTCTTAGAACTTTTTTTTGAATTTCACATTGTGAGAATGCAGAACTTTCAAATTTTTTTTAAATTTTGTGAAGGTAATGATGTCAAAATATCAAATAAAAATCAGCTGAATTAGTGAAATGTGGATTTAATACATAATACGTTACACAAAGTCTTTCATCCCTTTTTATCAATTTTCCATCGCATTTGTAGAGAATTTTTCGACAATGAAATATGCTTAGGTCTAGTACTCACCCGTCTCGTGAGATGAAAAATTGACTTATTCCACAATCTTCAAATAAGTATATTTTAAATTTTGTAGAAGAAAAAGCTGCTGCAGTGTAGACAAATCTATCTTTTGACAATCAATTCATTTAATAGGTGTTAAACGTAAAGTGCAAAATTTTAAGCTGTTGTTGTTGGGAAGTTTTCAAAAAATATGTTTTAATTATAGGAGGTTTAAGGAAGGATTGTAAATAAAAATAGAAGCTGTAGTTAAATATAAATATAATCATACCTGTGTCATAACATAATATTTGCCACTTTCAATCTATTTTAACAATATATGATCGATCATAGAATTTGTTACAACTATTACAAAAATTAGGCCCTACGTTTGCAAAATAATAACAGAATACGTTCCACAATCTTTCTCAAGCCTTTCAATTTAATTTTCCACTTTGTTATTTGTGCTATAAAGTTGAAATTTTGTTTGGTTATCCAGTAGGTACATAAAATTAAAAAAAAAAATGAAAATTTGAAGCATCTGGAATGCGTTAATTTGCTTGCCTTTTCCTGTTCAGGGGAACAAATTATGATATTAATGAAAAGTTGAGTTTTTCTCAAAAAATAAAATTTAGTTTTACAATTCCATGCCGAACGCACTTTTTTGGCTGATATTCCATTTTCATTCATACAGTATACCGTGCTCACTGAGCTTCTATAAGTTTCAGTAAAAATGTCCTTAAATAACATAGCATTTAAATACATAGGTTCATTTCCCAGCCTCGTCCACATAAAAACTAAAAAGTTTTTTTTTTCGGGCTACTGCCTCTTGCGAGGAATTGACAAATTCTCCAAGAGTATCACTTGTCATGAATGAGTGCTTCTCGTCTAGCCGTTCGGTTTCGGCATAAAATTGTTCGTCCCTTCCATTCCTGTTGACACGCGCACACAGGAATGGTTGCGAATTGTAAGTCACTAGGTCCTGGTTTTTCATGAGCCGTTGCGCCACCCAATTTATTTTTTATTTAAGGCAAAACTAATTCAGTCAAACTCACTGTAGGTAGACAGCGAATTGCGTGAATTTTGAACCACTTCACGAGCGACTGCAAAACTGATTTTTTTTTATTTTGTTCAGGTGGTTTTCTGTTTTTTTTTTTTTTTTTTGAATGCTCAGATTTTGTTTATAAAATTTTCAAACCATCTACGAAATATTTTAAGTTAAATTCTCGGATTCATCTTAGTTTGTGAGTTGTACAACAAATATTTGCAATTGACCAGTGTCGATATTCTCTCATAAGTGCATTGGTGAATTTGTGTGAATTAAATTTTGTGCTTTAAGGAAGCTTAGGATCCAAACAAACGTATTCAACAACAAAATCCCTTGGACGCAAATATTTATTTAGTACCGATACTATAATTTAAAGCAACATCCATACAAAATGACTTCGATACCGTCATAAGTAGCACTCATGGTTCGACGTGACGTCGCTGCCCTTGGATTTTTCCCACCCTTTGTTTTTTGTTCAAATATATGATTTAGCAACCCAGAGTATTTTGTTTCACCACTTGATATTTACTTTTTAACAAAATTAAACAACAACACTATTTTTCCAATATAACTAAACAAAAAAATAAATCAAAAAAACAAAACTTTTTTTCAATAAACTATTAACGATTTCTCCTTAACCCTTTATAATTATGACAAATCTAATTATAGAATTAATTAAGTTAATATAGGGATTAAGATCCAGGAAGAATTTGGAAGCCTCCTAAAAATTGTTTTAGTCTCAAAATCGACCGTATTTGTTGTGTCATTCGTATAAAAACACATTGAAAAACAACCTAGTAGCTCATAAAATCTTTAAAAATAGTATGCACAAAATCAAATAATAAACAGTTAAAGACATTTCCTCATGAATTTAACAATTTTGCCAAAAGGAAGAGTTCTAACCGAAGAGAACAATGCTCAATTTCGAGACTATCAGGACGATGGTCATAGCATGATGTATGATGGTCACAACATTAGACTAAGTATGCAGCTTCCTTCGATATAGGGAAAACATTGAAAAAACAACAAACTGCTAGCGAACATGGCTACAATACCTCAAGAAAAACAACGCATACTCCGAAAAGCCTCAAATTCAACATTACCAGTCAGCAAAATCAGTGGCCACCAAAAATGCTTTTTATCAGACTCTCTGGTAAGCCACACATTTTAGTCATCTGAAAACTAAAAAAGATCCACCGAAATCAGGCTGGTACAGATCTGGTTCATGAACTTTTAAAGTGGATTTAAACTGGGTATTAATAGCGTACTGCGCCTCATATACCATTAAATGGTTAATAGAAGGTATACCCGCTGGGAACACCCAAAATGAACTTATTTTTTTTTAGTAAGAACCACCTGATGCCATTATCTTTCACACCGTATTTTGTATAAAGGCGCAGTTAAACTCAACTTTAAAAGCTCACGAATCAGATCTGTACCAGCCTTATTTCGGTTGATCATTTTTAGTTTTCAAATGATTAAAATGTGTGGCTTACCGGATAGTCTGATAAAAAGCATTTTTGGTGGCCATTAATTTAACTACGCGGTTTTACCATTGATTTTACTGACTGGTAATGTTGAATTTGAGGCTTTTCGGAGTATGCGTTGTCTTTCTTGATGTATTGTAGCCGTATTCCCTAGCGATTTGTTGTTTTTTCAATGTTTTCCCTATATCGAAGGAAGCCGCATACTTAGCCCAGTATTGTAACCTTCACAGCGACTGCTATAACCATCGTCCTGATAGTCTCGAATTTGAGCATTTTTCTCTTCGGTTAGAATACTTCCATTTGACAAAATTTTTAAATTCATGAGAGAATGTCTTTAACTGTTTACTATTTGATTTTGTGCATACTATTTTTAACGATTTTCTGAGCCACTAGGTTGTTTTTCAAGGTGTATTTAAGCGAATGACACCAAAAATAAGGTCGATTTTGAGACTAAAATTGTTCAAAAAACCATAAGACTAACAATTTTTTAGGAGGATTCCAAATTCTTCCTGGATCTTAATCCCTATATTACACTTAATAAATTACAATTAAGAAATCGTTAAAAGTTTATTGAAAAAAATCAGTATTTAAACGACTGAATTGGAATGTATATGACAAAACATGCAAAACATTTTTAAACAATAGAAAGCCATTTTTTTATTTTGATTGATTCTGTTGCTCTTGTTACTATAGAAATCCTGCTGCTGCTGCTGCTACTACTGCATCATGCATTCCCAATTCAATTATAATTACATGATACAAATAACAATTAGACCAGGATGAGACAACAACCAACAGGAAAAAAAACAACACAAAAATTCACAGGGATGAATAAATAAAAAAATATCCTGGGAGATCGTAATTCGAATCATTTGACCATGAATTCAACGGATTAATTTATTAAATCCTCTTTTTCACGATTGGCTAATTTTGGATTGTTGAATTTGCGTTGATTATGGGATAAGTGGTGTCCATTTTGGTCTGGCGGATGCTGCATTTTTTTTCGCTTTATTAAATGGAGCTGAAATTACAAAAAAAAAAAATTTGTCTGATCTACGATTGCAGGTAGCAATAAAATTGTACCTGGTACAAAATGTTGTCGAATTATGATATGATATCCTGGTTTTATCACAAGATATAGAGAGCGATTTACTCATGCATTAAGTTTTGCATATTTTTTTTATCACTATTTTAATTCACAAATAACACACCTCTATGAATCTTTTACAAGTAATTCGTGATAAAAAAAATATTTTATTTAATTTGAGGGTAAAATTCAACAGTGTATCTCTATTTAGGTTCATAATTATTCAAAATGAAAATAAAAAACAATAATTTTCGCATCAGAAACTGTCCCCGAGGATTCTTCTTTCCAAACATTTGTTTGTCCTTCATAGACAAGTGTGGGTGTATTTTTACCAACGCCAACACCATATTTCTTACTTACCTATCATAACAATCTGGAAATTGCTAATTAGGAATGTAAATATAATGGGACTTTGAGTAGACTTTTAATAGTTAACTATCTCTTAGGAGAATTTCGTATTTGATTTAAGTAGAAGACAACACCGCCTCCCTCCAGCAGCTGGCTCCTTTTAAACAAGAGGCGGTCTATAAAGGTAGAGGCCCTCTTTACCTTCTAAACAAGTAATATGATAATAATACTTTGGAGATTTTGTAATTGAATTCCAGGACAATAGATGAAAAAGGAAGACGATGCGATGATGGTATGAATTTTAAAATTGTTGAGGTGTCCTAAATAATTAAAAGACTTTTTGGAATTCAAGGAAATCTTTTCAAATTTCCATTTATACGTAAGATCTTTCTTTTGAAATGTGATTCATAGATTTTTATACGAAATTTTAAAATTTCATAAACTATCATTTTTTTTATTTTTATCAAAAACTTAAGAAAATCTTTGGATACAATTTCTAGAAATTTAACATTGCGCGTCAGACGGCACAAATAATAAACAGTTTATTTTTTTTTCGATAATATAAAAGACTTTTTTTCAAAGATTATCCTTAGTGGCTCTTATTGAAAAGTTGTAGTAGTTATTTAAGTTGTACAATTACTTTTGGTGCCAAAGATATAGTTCACTGAATATCGACCCGATAGCAATTCATTTGAGGAACCAAGACTTGAAGGAGGTTGCAACATTCACAGATCTTTTCGTCTCGATATCAACATTTTTAGAAATCCAGATAATTTTATTTTTAGCGGTTCTTAGGCTATAAACCCTTCCCAAAAAAAATTGCAAAAATAATTCTGGAACCAATCAATTAGAATGATCAAAATTTAATCAAACGCAAGGTATAAAGTATGTAAATCAAAAATGTTGAATTCCGATGCAAGCAACGGCGTATACAGGGGGGGGGGGTCACGGGGTCATGTCCCCACCCCCCCCGAGAACTCAAGATTATTGATCTGAAATAATTACTTAGTAACCACATAGAAAAAAAAGAAAGTTGGTTACTTAGAAAGCTAGTAGGATTTTCGATTGTTAATTTAGAATTCAATAGAGAATTTGAATGTTGGTAACTTCAATTCAATAAGAAATTTAATTTTCATGGCAATGGAATACCTACGTTATTTTGTAGTCAATCGATGATACTTTGATTTTCTTCCTCGTGCCTCAAATTTAACATAACAACAAACTTCTCATAATATGATAATGCATTCAAATCTTAAAATATATGCATAGGCTAGTTTCCGTTTTGAGATGACAGCCAAAACCTGTTAAACCAAACAGAAATCAAAGTGCGGAGTTGTTACCAAATTTTCACTCAGTAAAGTAAAAACTAATAGGTTTTTCAAAAAAAGAATATTTTTTTTTTCTGAAAATAAAATCTTTAAACACACATACAGAAATTGTTTTGTTTGTATGACAGATTTTTTTTAAAAGCAAAAAAAGTGATAACTTTCGATTTATAGTTATTCTAACCAAAAAATATTAATGTTAACGATAAAAGACATAAATATATAAAACTATGATGAAAACCTCTCAAGTAGCACAAAATTCCAAAATACACCAAAATATTTGGGGTATATTTTGCACTTTCGTGATATACATTTTTAATATAAATGATACACCACTTTTTGGTGCAATTTTCGAACATTTAATTTCGATTCAGTGTAAATTATACCGCGTTCTCGTTTAAAATTAACACCGGCTGTACACAAATTAGACCGTTTTTTGGTATTTAAATTGTGCTTGTGGTATACAAATTGTCCTGGTTACTAAATAAATTAAACTCCAGAGGTGTATATTATGTTCTGAAACTGAGCTCAAATCATACACCTCAATCGTAAACAATGAGCACCACTTTAAGGTGGAAAATCATTCCCAGGAGTGTAAAAAATACACATGATTGATAGATAAAATATACCATTAGTGTACAAAAATCCAAAACTCAGAATTTATTTAGTTATATACACCGAAGTTTAAAATGTATGTGAAAGAATTCTGAACTTTCTATGATGCTAATACATAATACGGACGCAATAAAATCATGAATTACTATGAATTCGAGTGTCTAATTTCAAAACGAAGTACATTCTGTCGACTAATTTTTGGTCCTACACCATCCAAAAATCGAGCGCCTTAATAATTTTAATTAATTAAAGATTTCTAAATCGATGCGTGAAAATTAATTTTTCAAAATTCATAGTTTGTTGGTTGTTGGTATTTTTTTTTAAATACGTACTGTTAAAAAAGGATCAGAAATACCAAAAAAATGGTATATTTCATTTGAAAAATATAATAAAATAATTAATCATTGTCTTTGTTTTAAAAATGGCGGCCAGTGGAATTTCATTTTTACATAAATATTCCTTGAAAATATGGTTGCCGCCCAAAAAATACACTAATTCCTGAATCTAGAACAAAAAATGCACCAATGTAGAAAAACAAGAAAAATATACACCATTTGACACATTTATATGCAATATTCTATTTTCAGTACATTTATTTTGCTGAAAACTGTGCAAAATATTCACTGATGTGTATCAATTCAAGAAATTGATATAAAAAATGCACCAAGTCAAAAGTGCAATGAAAAAAATGCACAATTGTGGAAAATATATCTATGAATAGTTTTCAGTGTGTTTAATTTACTCTAAATGGTGTAGTAAATGTCAAAGTTTATTCAAAACATAAACAAAATTGGCTCATACGAAGTAAAAAAAATATTTATTAATATTTACATAATGTAGATACATTTATATTTTTTTTTTAATTTCTTAAATGCTTATATCTTCTTGCGAAACGATATTTTAATTACACCCATTCTATATTTGGTGTATTCAATATGGTGCATATTTCACCAACATAGAGTATTAATTGCACCTATTCTCCGTGTGGTGAATTCAATGGTGCAAATTCTACCAAAATAGTGTATACATTACACACATTCAATCTCTGTGTGTATTCAATGGTGCATATTTCACCAAAATAGAGTATTATTACACCTATTCTCTGAGTAAATAAATCGGGTGGCACAACGGCTCATGAATAACCAGGGCCTAGTGACTAACAACTCGCAACCATTCCTGTGTGCGCTTTTCGACAGGAATGGAAGGGACCTACAATTTTATGCCGAATACTAACGGCTAGACTCTTGGAGGATTTGTCAATTCCTCGCAAGAGGCAGTAGCCCTGAAAAAAAACTTTTTTAGTTTTTAGATGGACGAGGCTGGGAAGCGATCCCAGACCTCCAGCGTGACAGTCGAACGCACTAACCATTACGCTACGGGCTAATACTCTGAGTGGTGTATTCAATTTAGCAAGTTCTCCCAAAATAGTGTATTTACTAGACCCATTCTCTGTGTGGTGTCATCAATGGTGCATATTTCACCAAAAAAAAAGAAGTATTAATTACAACTATGCTCTGTGTAGTGTATTCAATGGTTGCATAGTTTTATTTAATTTTTTTTAAAAAGTTTTTTTTTCTACAATAACACTTCAAATAATTTTTAAATTTAGAGCTACTCATTTTTTTGTTAATAACTGTTGCTAATCAGTAGCGGATCTAGGATTTGGCTATGGCGGGGGGCTTGGTAGATACAGTTTGAGACATTAATGGCCAGTTTCACAAGTTAAACTACAATTTGTGTTTAAACATAAGTTCAGCACTTGATTCGATTTCAAAGTAAACCTTGAACTAAGATAATTCTGTAGTTCTAGTTAAACGAATGTATTCTGCGATTTAAGCTTCATAGCCTAAGAGCCGGCAGCAAATTTTGGGAGTGGAATGATAACCAAAATATCAGTATGATGGTTTCTAGGTGCATATATCGCGGTATCAAAAACAACATTCTGGCAGGTTTCTTTTTCAGCCTTTTGCGGGGGTTTGAAAATAGCGATTATCCAGTTTAGTTTGTCATTTTATTTAAGTCAAAACATAGAAGTCAAAATATAAGCTTTTTAAGAGGACCTTATCGTCTTTTTCTTGGAGAATTATAAAACACAAAAAATCAACAAAACAAAGTCTCCAAAAAAATCGATTAAGGTTCGCTTGAAAACCTAATATCTTGAGTTCTATTGGTCGGATTGCCAAGATTTTGACGTTTTGACTAAAAGAAAATGACAGAGCATCAGCTTTGAACCACCAGAAGAAAAAATCTGTCAATAAATTTGCACGTCAGTCCAGAGAGATTGCAAATATTCACACGCATGATTTTCTGAGTGCCCAGAGAAAACTCAGATTTTGATTTGTTGTTCCCAAATTCTCCACGGGTTTATCCCCAATTTCGTTTTTTTTGTAAAGTTAGCGAAGTTCTTTGGGTGAATTGTTTTTTCATTTGGCATGTTAATTGTTAAGCCCCGAACCCGTTTTTTCAACTATCTCTTAAAGCTTTAGCCCCAACTTAGACTTGACAGTCCCTTGAGTCAAGCACAAACACTTTCTGGAATAAGGTAAGTTTTAAAGGAATTATTTGCTTAGCCCCGACTACGTTTTTTGTCCAATTCTTGTCAAGCCTTACTCGCGAGCTGTTTTTTTTCGTCCCAATTTTCTGTCAATTATCCGTAGCCCCGAACTTGTTTTTTGTACAATTCCCTTCATAATTCAACCCCAACCTAATTAATTTGGGGCTTAGAAAAAAAATACGTAGCATATAAATTGCGTAGCCCCAGCCTCGTTATTTTTTCTGACTCCTGATTCTGATTTCTATATTTCAATCAATTTAAAGAACCGCCTGTGGGGTGGACTTTAGCACCTATAGCCACCCCCCTGGATCCGCCACTGTTGCTAATCAATAAATGTAGTGTTAGCTCGTTATCAATCCAATGGCGACTAAAAAAGTTCAATAATGTTTTCTTGTTTATTTTTCATACTATGTAATTTAGTGTATTTAGTTTCTACGGGGTTTAAATCCTACACCAAAATGTAGTTGCCCAGTTCAGATAGTGTATTTTATCTACGAAATATAGTGTAAAACATATACCAATTTGGTTGGTTTCAGAATGGAATAATTTTATGCACCATTAATGGTGTATTATAAAAACAGCTAATAATCGATTTATTTTGTACACCGAATTTAAAAAAAATTATGAAATTTCGCACAGAAAATACAATGGTGTATTTTTATTACCGGTGTATTTTGAAAAATACACCAAAATACTAAATGTATCTTCAATTTTGCACCAAAATTCATGAATTTACACCAAAATATGCACTAGTGTCCTACTTGAGCTATTATGAAAGGATTTTGTTTGCACTTATTCAACATTTACGATCGAAAAATACTGTTATTGATTTGGATGTGGATTACTTTTACAAAGTAACCTATGAATCCCATAATGCTAAAGCCAACAGCTATGGTAAAGGAGATTTTTTGGAACTCCTTGCGGTGAACCATTTGACCAGTCGGATGGAATTATTGACGAAAAGCGACTAAGCTCGTAGAATTTAACAACTTTGTCCATTATTTTTATCAGAAAGGCTGGTAAGAAAGATAAAAAGATTAGGTATATTTGATGTACATATTTATTTTGTAAGGTGCCTTTCACTTTTCCATCGGTGGCAGTCTAAGAGACATACATTTTTTTCAAATCAGAGGCATATCAAAATCACTCGTGAAATTTGTTCACACTTTTCTTGAAACGCAACGAAAACGAATCTTTGTATTCAATTGTAATACGAATATGTAATGTATTTTAGTTTTTCCACTATTGTAAAACGAGCAATTTACACAAGTGGTCATTTTTGAAAATCAGAGCTATTGTTTTCATTTTCAGTAGTGAATATTTATAGATATCTATTTACTAAAATAAAGAAACAGAAAACAGTGCACAGTATCTATGATATTTTACTAATTTTTCCTGCAACTTCAATTTGCTGAAATAAAAACTTTGATAGGATTAAAATAAATTCTGAATAAAATTGAAAACAAATGATCAAGCGAATCCAAAAATTTTTTTCCTCAGTATTTTGACAGCTAGCTTAACTGATTTTTTTTGGTCAAGCAACTGGAGATTGCTGTATGCTGTTGCTGAGGCCCTCCGAAATAAAAAATGTAACAGTCAGGAATAAAAACGAAGAGCGCGGTCACTGGTCCAGCCAATAAAGGTTCGTTCGACTCAGTTGTTTATTTTAATTTTCTTTGGAACCAAAAATGAGTCAACTTTGCAAATACCAAAAAAGTGTTTTCATCTTAAATTTGTTAATTTGTTTCTATAGGTAGCTCATTTCATTTTGAATTGGCTTTGGCAGTTCGAAATATATATTTTCAACGAAATTGCCTGACTTGGCGTAGTGAATATGTAGTATTTCATTCGTAACTGCTATTTCACGCTGACTTTTGATTTTTAACGATATGAACGATTTTAAATTTTTTTAACTTATTTTTAACAAAGGTATTGTATTATAGGGTTTCCCATTAAGGGCGGGTCGATTTAAAAATTGAATAAAACAAGATATCAATAAGGTTTTATCTTTATTTGAGAGCCCTATTATAGTAATATAACATCGTTCAAATGGCCGCCCCCGCCTTGGCTGCTTGGCGCGGATTCGAAAGGTCCAGTTTTCGATTACTATGGCAAATAAATCAGGCTGAATTTGACCGATGGCATCGATTATGTTGTCTTTGAGGGTCGAGGTGGTTTGCAGCATATTCTCATAGACCTGGGACTTAAGAAAGCCCCACAAGAAAAAGTCCAAAGGGTTCAAATCACACGATCTTGGTGGCCAATTCACGTCGCCTCGGCGCGAGATAACCATGCCATGAAACCGCTTGTGCAGAATATCGATTGTGTCTTAAGCTGTGTGGCACAATTTAGGCCACAAGAAGTTGGTGATCATCGACCTATAGCGATCGCCGTTGATGGTGATGGCCTGGCCAGCATCATTTTCGAATAAGTACGGACCGATGACGCCTCCAGGCATCCAGCTCAAAATCCACACAAAACAGAAACTTTATTTAGATGCATTGGCACCTCGTGAATCTCCGCGTGAATAAGTGCCGTCCCGAATCCGGCAATTTTGCTTCACGTACCCATTCATCCAAAGATGTGCCTCATCGCTAAAGAAGATTTTTCGACCAAAATTGGGAAAAACTTCTAACTGTTCTAAAACATCATTTGCACGTGTTGCTCGACGCTGTAACTCACCATGATGATTTGTCTGTAGTAACTGATTAAAAGAGGTATAGTTAATTAAGATTTTTTCCCTTTTCTTTTATATAGCTACGCACAGTAAAATATGAAAAAAAAATATAAGGCACTTGACTTTTAACAAATATTAGTTTGTGTTATTTTTTTTGGCATGACCCCCCCCCCCCCCAAGAACTTAAGCTGTATACGCCCCTGGATGTATGATGATCATCTCTGTTAAATTTAAAGTGCATTTACATTTATTCACCACATCAATGAGTCTGGAATTTGTTAACCAATTGTGTTTTAAGAATATCCAACATGTTCCAATAAAGACAATTTAATTAGTTTAATATCCTTATTTTTTAAAATATCCTGATTATGCACCCCCTTTTTTTGTTAATTTATTTAGTTTGCCTTTGCATGTGCTTGAAGTGTTTCATAAATGTAATTAGGTAAAATGCATATTGAGTTCTGTGTGTGATGTTCTATAGATACTTCTATAACTTATTACAACATTTTAAATTAAATAGAAAATTTAGCACTCTTATGTTAAACAAATTCGATCTATTAAAAACATCATCTAAATAAACACCCCAATCCCCAACAAATTGTATGTGGAATGGGTATAGATATATAAACATGTGGGCTATTTAAGCAACTTATAACCTCCTAGAAAGGGCTACCATAATAATACAAAAAAAAACTCATATCCTAGACCGGAGAGTGAAAAACAACAAGTTTAGGAACACATAAATTCACATAGCTCAGTTTCAGTTGGTATTGATGCAGGTGCTCAAATGAATAGTGAGTGTGTAAACATTGTGGAGGCGGAGGGGGGAGGGGTTTGAAAGTATCCAATTCACTGAACACAAACAAGGTATTTTTTTTTACAAATTTTCAAAACGACCTTGTTCAATTATAGCACTTGTTCATTTTAATTATAAATGCAGTGAGAGGATATTTTAATATATTTCATCTAGTCCTTTTTGCAGTCCATATACGTATGAGCCCACGACCATATATTGTCAGAGTCCAAAAGTGTGGTACACATATCTATGTAGGTACTACCGGTATAGTGATTGCTGGGCGATGGAAACAAAAAAAAAAGAATTAGATAAAACAATAAATTATTTGATAGATTATTATTTGAAAAATAAATATTAGCACACTCGTGCTCTCACAGTGAATAAAATAAAATATTTGTTGAAGTGGAAAATGCATTTTAGTTTGAATTATAATATTATTAGATAGACTGGTTTTTTTTATGTGCGATGGAGGAAAGAGGGTATTTTGGGGACAGAGAATCTGTTTTCATTAGAGCTAAAACCGATGTGATAGATGACTACAGGAAAGTGGTATTATGTAATCTCTGGCATACCTTTTATAGAGAATTTAAGAAAAAAATAATTAAAAGTGTGACACAATTAAATGCATGACATCCTTTTGCAATTTAAACAGCCTGATTTGGGGGAATCCATCATACTATCTGAGTGGTTATTTTGTCATTTTTTGTTTTGAATATTTTTAATCAATATGCGTTGCTTAGATTTATGCGTACCTACCCATACTATTGGAAATTGTTGTTGAAATTCTATTCTATTTACATTGCAATTTAACAAGCTTTTTTTTATTTTATTAAATTAGTTACATTTTTGAATATTGAATTCAAAATCAATTTTTCATCAAAATTTTATAATTGAGTTGTTTTTTTTATTTCTAAACGTTCTGATCAATTAAATATCAAATTTAAATCTAATCTAAAATTCAATTTATTCTGTCATCATATTTAACTAATAATAATATGTAGGTTATCAAATTCATATACATATAGAAACAAAATTTAATAGCAAATATTCTTCGAAATACAAAAATCCAATTGTTAAAAATGGTGCTATTTATGTAGGTTTTAGGTAAAGTTTGCTTAAATTTTTGTGAGGTTAAATTATCGCTTCTTAAATTATTGAAAAACTTAAACTAAAAGGTACCATTAGACTTAATTACTTTAGATAGCGCTCACATCCCAGGATGGGCTTCGGCCTCAACTAACAAGCCCCTCCAGCCAGCTCTGTCCCTAGCTAGCCGCTTCCAGTTGCGCACATCGAGTTGTTTGATGTCGTCATCCACTTGTGTTCGCCACCTGTTACGGGTTCTTCCTCTGCTGCGTACACCATCGGGGTTGTATTCGAAAACTCGTCGGTGCGTTGCTGTCTATACGCTCCACGTGTCCCAGTCATGTCAGCCGCTGTATTTTCAGCTCTTTGACCAGGTCAACGTCGCTCTATAGCCCGTATAGCTTTTCGTTGAATCTTCTCCTCCGCACTCCTTCGATACACGCCGGACAAAAAATCACACGGAGAATCTTCCTCTTAAAGCACCCTAGCAGATTTTCATCCGATTTTTTCAGTGTCCATGCTTCTGCCCCATAGAGCAGGACCCGGATGATTAGGGTCTTGTATAAAGTCTCCTTGGTTCTCTGAAAGAGGGCCTTACTACTTAAATGCCTTCTTAGACCGAAGAAACAGCTTTTGGCAAGATTAATACTTCCCTTGATATCTGCACTGATGTAATTTTGCGAGGCTAATAGTGGAGCCCAGGTAGACAAAGTCCTTGACAATCTCTAAGTTATATCTGTCCATGGTGTTTTTTTTTTTCCGAGTCGACGATGTTGACTGAGCCACAGCTCGCTTCGTTCTGCCGACAATGTCTATGTCATATGCATACGCAAGCAATTGAACGGACTTTTGATAAATTGTACCGCTGGTGTTGACATGTGCGTTGCGTACAATTGCTTCAAGAATGAAGGTGAATAGATTGCATGATAACGCGTCGCCTTGCCTCAATATCCTTTCTCAACATAAAAGGAATCGATGGTGTTCTTACCGATTTTGACGGAGCAGTGATATTTCTCCATCGTCATCGTGCACTATTAGAATCAGAATTAAAATATACCTGAAATCCAATGTGATGCTAAGATTGTTCAAAATTATTTTCTTTTTCGTAGAACCCACAACCACCCCCATCTTCCACTCAACAAAAAAAAACCTAAATATTAGATTTTATGCTGGGTATGTTATGCTTTATATTAATTTGAACAAACTGGAAAAGAAGTTTTTTTAATAGTGGGACTGGACAAATTATTTAAAAATTATTAAAACTCAATAAATAAAAAAACTACTTATACGCCCGAGTGAACCATTATTTTTAATGGAACAAATAATCAGTATATAGAAATACTGATTAAATGGTTCCTGGTGGTGCTTAAAAGAATACGCCCTGTATTGCGATGGCACTTTTCACCACGATTATACTCTTTGTGACACCTCTGTAAATCAATGAAGGTATGTAGTTAAATACGAAATTAGTTTTTCTGATTTTTATAATTTATTTATAATGTGTTACAATTTGTTAACTGTTTGAAAAATGTCTCAGAAATGTATAAGCTACGCGCATTTCTTAATAATTTTAAATATTCCAAAATAAATCAAACTTTAAAGTTGTACTTTTTTAAAACATAAACAAAAAAAAGTTGAATGTTAATAGTTTTCAACAGAATCTTAGTCAAGTTACTTATTAAAGGCGGCAATAATCAAGGTAAAACTGAATAACACTGAAAAAAAATAAAAAAAAAAAAATCGGGTGGCACAACGGCTCATGAAGAACCAGGGCCTATAGTGTCTAACAACTCGCAACCATTCCTGTGTGCGCCTTTCGACAGGAATGGAAATATAATAACACTGAAAGTACTTTCAATTTCAGTTAATTATTAATTTTTAAAGAACAAAACTTTCCTTCTACACACGCACATCGCCCCATTTAAATGAAAACTTTTGTCTATCGAAACAAAAAATAATAATTAAAATTCACTGCATAAAAATGCATTGATATATAATTGAATTTTTTTGTACAGGAAAAAATAATAATTACCTTGTTATGAGCATTTAACTGTTGACTTCGATATAATGGCAGCTATATGGGCGAGAAGCCGTCATCGTCAGCATTGACATTTATTCCAATCAAAAACTAATGAGGAGTAATGGTGAAACAATTTAAAAAAAACTCAATGAATAAATCGGTGCCACTCGTGAAAAGGACCGTTTAATGCATACATACAGGGTACCCCGTAAAGGATGTTCCAAACTGAATATGGTGATACTCCAGGTCATGACCTTTCAGAATTTGGTAACTTGTTCATACCGAATCATAACGGTTTTCTAGTAACGGCTATTTTTCGAAATTTAAAAAAAAAACTTTACTTTGAACCCGTTTTTTGCTCGCTCTGTCCATAATTGTATTTTGTTTTTTACAATTTTTACACTAAAACTTTGGCTAATAGTTTGACTTATTTTACTGAATAAAAAAATGTTCATTTACATCACCATTTGCCTACAAACTAAAAGATAAACTTGAACTTTGACCAAACTTAAGTTTTGACCTCAATCTTCTTTAGAGCTCCATGAATAAAATTCGTATAACACAATACAGGGTTTATCTTCCAAAAATATACCGTTTGAATCCAGTAAAACAGGTTAAAAATAAAACAAAAATAAAACATTTTTGTTCAAGTATATCGATAAAATTAAAATATCTTTTCAAATACAACTCCGAAAAAGCTGAGAGTGGAGAGCTCCATTTTGATGTCTTACGCATTTTTTAAATAAAAACCTTAAATTTGGGCAAGGACTTTCGATTTTGTAGGGGAAAAGTCCAGTATTTTTAAAGATTTCTCGAAAACCATCAGGCTTTTTTTAAGAAATATCTTTGGAAAAATTGTAGCTTTACTTACTCAAGGAAAAAAAGTTTTAAGAATGACATTTTCTATAAGAGAACTATTTTCTTGTTATGTTAAGAACAGGATATTATATTTAAGAACTATATTTCTTCAGTCAACAAATAAGTTCTCAAGCCTCAAGCTCTTAAGAAATAAATTGTTGGTTCAACATTTTATTCTTAAGACGAGAATGTTAGTTCTTGTTCTGAAAATAGGTAACTGTAAAATTGGTTCTGGATGGCCCATTAGTTTCGTGTAAAGACAAGATCAAGTGTTGTGCTATAATGAATTAATTAATAAAACTCTTAATCAATAACTTCAAAACGGGTAAAATTGCTTTGTTTTTATCTTTTATATTTAGTTTTACATTTAACAATTCATATAAGAAAGAGTACAATAAATTTATCCACATACGCAAGAGTTACAAGGTATTAGACCGAGAGACCACAGCAATTTTTGTATTTTTTTCTTAAAGCCCAGGTTCCAGGGGTACCAGAAATAGGAAACTTTATTCTACGTATTTTATGTCCCAAAAACTAATATGAACCGAGATATTAAGTAAAACGTAAAATCAAATATGGTGGCAAAACGGTAAATGCTACGAATGCGAAAACTGAGATTTATCAAATTCGATCCAATCTGTATCGAATAAAGGAAAAAAATTTGGGGGTGGTACAAACTGCTGGGTCAGATTATAATTGCACTGGACTATAAATAATACTGAAGCACTCTGTTTTTCTATACCGTGGCTTCTTCAATGGCTGTAAATGAAATGCTATTGTGATGTTGATGTATGTATGTATGTTGATTAAAACATTATCCAAATGCATTAGCCACAATCCACACAAGCACATAGAAAATCCATTGATGCATAAATTGAAAGTCACTCATGCGAGGATACAGCCTATAGCCTGATGCAGCTAATGAATAGAGAACTTTATGGATCGCTTTGAAGTAAGTTTCTCTGGTGGAGAAATTCTTGCAAACCCACACGTTTCATCTTCCACGCATTCGAAATTATATGACTACGAACAATCTGTTATGTTAATCAACAAATCGAATAATTAAGATGCACCCCATGCAAAGGCATCACATTTCAAAAAATTAAATACGCCTGCTTCTCAGTTATGATTTTATAATGAAATTATCGGAATAACATAATCGGCCTTATCACAGGCCCCGTCGTAAGAGATTCGTACTATTAAGCTTGAAAACAAGTACCATAGAACCGTCGTCGTAAGAAAAGTATTGACCAGATTTTGTGGGCTATCGATATAAGTTTTCACGTCCTCTGAATTGCCAGCTTTAGTACTTTTTTTCGGGATTCGTAGTCCGAAACTATTGCGACGGGACCTGTGATAAGGCCGAATATGCTGTTTTTATCAACAAAAAAATTTGTCAAACTTTCGATAAATATCGATAATGCAAAAGTTTGTAACCATACATAGTTTTAAGAAAATTGTTGGAAAAGTCTGTGTTTGTCTAGACGACAATAGGTTGTAAGCTTATAATTTCGATAAATATCGATAACACACAAAATTACCATACACATTTAAAAAAATTTAGGGCTACTGCTGGTTTCAATTATTTTCTAAGAATTTAAATAATATTAAATTGAAAACTTTAATTAAATCATTCACCCATATTCTGAAACTCGTATTTATGACTCGTATTCGACTACAGTGTAGGTTGGTATTCCAAAAGTCGTGTATCCGACTTCACTTCTACAAATATTGAGGTAACGGACTACATCGCATACGACTGTTCATATTTTAGTTTAGAGTCTAGTATTTATTCGAATTAAAGTCGTATTTGTATTGTTTATTAGCCGTGTGAAATCTTTTAAACGAGTTATATATTTGTTCAGATAAAAAAGGACAAAAACCTAGTGCATGCAATATGCATGTAATGTAGATATTTTTTTCAATATTCCTGCTATTTTTTTTATCAACCTGGGAGGGTCACCGCAGATCTAAGACCATCGAAATGCACTAATTAAATGCAAACAAAAAATTAAAGATGTAAAAGATCTCTTCTCTGTGGAAACTATATGCAATCAACCTGGCAGTGATAGCGCGATTCTAATACCACTTAATGCAATATTAAAATGCAACACAAAACTGATAGATGCAAAATAGCTTCATACCGCTCCAAATTTCGTTTACTGAAACTTTTATGTACATCCGTGTAAACTACAGGAGCTTTGAAGCGGTATAAGGCTGTTTTACATCTAATCATTTTTGTATTGCATTTTAGTGGTCTAAGGTCAATGTTATCGCTCTCCGTTTAATATCATGTGTTTTGTTAAGGTATGTGTTAAATCTCATGTGTTAAATCTCAAATACCATACAAATAAAATAAATACATACAATACAAATAACAAACTCCAATTTTTTTATTGCATTTTGACAGTGCATTTAAGTGGTCTTATACGACATGATATTGCTTAAATTTAGAGCGTATAAAACAATTACTTCTTTCCTCCTTTTCTTTGCATTTAGAAAATGCATTTTAGTGGTATTAGGTCCGCGGTATCGCTGCCAGGTTTATGCAATCCAGTTTGCATTGATACAAATAGCATATCCACTAAATGAAGCAGTATAAAACACTTTAAGAAAATCGTTGAACAAATCTCGTACTAAAATAATTTGTTTTATGACATTTTAATGATTTTGAAAAATATTATACAGGCAACGATATACGTTGTTTTTTTAGCTTCTCGTATACAACGTATACGACTTGAAGAATAACGATTTTCATACGATACGAGTTCAAGTTCGAGTACGAGTACGAGACAAAATACGACTTGCGGAATATGGGCGATAATTTGATCTCATGAATTTGTGAAAACTTGGTGGTCAAAAATTTAAGACTGTGAGTCAACCATTATTTTATGAAATCGCGCGTATTACACTTCTGTTTTGAAAAAAAAAATGTTAAATTAAATACATTTTAATTGAAAACAAAACAACACGTGATCACTTTATGGAAATTAATTGGAGATATGAAAATAAGTCTAATTTATTAGTCCTTTAAATGCTTACAAAATTTTAACTGCTACTTTTAATGAGATACTCTAGCATGGCAGATGCATTCATATACAAATTGTTTCAAAAAAAAATATACCCTCAACTAAATACTTAATTTTCAGTTATCTGTCAAATTGCTATCACACTCTGAATGAACTAAAATAATTGTATTCATAAAACTATCCTTTTTTAGAATAAAAACCATTTTGCTGGAGTACCTCTCCCGTGTGCACTTTATTTCAACTTCAAAGCTTAAAAACAAATAAAACAGCAAAAACCCCCAAATGAAAATTAAATAAAATCCAAAACTTACTTCCGAAGCGGAAAAATGTTTTCCAGTTAGTATATCCAAGGACACCCCACTCATAGTCATGACGATGATGATGGTTGATAATTCCTTTTTAGAGATCCTCCTTTGCTCTAGCTCTCTCAAGCTGTTAGACTAAAAGGGGATTTAGGAAAAAAAATATCTACACAAACTCGTCTTCTGTATGACGTGTACAAGATATTCCGGTAATTAAAAATATAGGTAAAAGTTTCTCTCGCTTAAGAATATACACACACAGATTGTAGACTAGGATACAAAGTAAAAGAAAAAAGAAAACTGAATGTTAACCCTTTACGATGACTATCATCCTCATTATTCACGATAAGGCCACGTTTCTCACACTCTTTAATTTTTTATTTAATTTTTTCCTTTTTGCAACTCCTTAACTTAAGGTTTGAGTCATTAAATATTATTCAGCAGATAATCATCGTAGCATGATGACGATTTTTGACTCCGGTGAATTAAGTCCACGACAGCAGCTTTGCCCACCACTGTTGCCACCACTTGGAACATGATTTTTCAGCAGGAGATGATGTGCACGCAGGAGTTATCTTTCAATAATTCGCCCGAAAGCCATCCTCCTTGCTGATGGTTATGGATAAAAGGACTCAGATTGAAAACCACTTAAGCGAAAAAGTAGTTTTTCGGCAGATTTGAACGCGCCCGACTGATCTTCTATATAATCTAGCTTTTGCTTTTTCAATTTCGTTTCTATTTTAAAATGCGCAAAATGGTACAATCAGTAATTAACGAAAAGGAACATTTTTCTGTGTTGGTTAAGACATTATAAGAGATAGTCTGTAGGTAGGGGTGGTTTGTGTCAAACAGTATTAATATGAGAGGTATGGTTTTTAAAACTGAAAATCATTCATGTAAATTTCTGCTAATTCGTTTGATATATTTTTTTGACTCTTTGATTTTTAAATTCTTAGCATCGATTTTCCTAAAATGTAATTTAATAAATTATAAATATAACTCTCTCTTTCTTTCTTTTTTTCTTTCCTTAATTATCCTTGCAGTACCTATGGGCGTTACAGAAATTTAGCAACTCAAAGGGACATCATTTACTAATGGAAAAAGGTCTGCAATTTGGTGTCGTTTTGGAACAATTTGAAAAGGACGAACCAGCCATGCCGCAGATAATTACGAAAGAATTGATTTTAGACGATGAAACTGTTGCTGCATCTCATGATGATGTTCATCACAGAGAACACACGCTGAAACAGCTACAGTATCACAAACACATATTGCGCCAAGGAGAATATGAAGAACAACAACGAAGAAATACCAATGAGATCACGTACAAATGGGTAACGTAACGAGTAATTGTTCAGAGTGCTCTGAGCATTGTGGTTCGGGAACTGAATTGAGGGTGAGTTTTCGATATAAACCTTTAGTTTCATATGAAATTATTGTTAACTTAAACTATTATTTATGATTCCTATTTAACCAAACGGGGATTAATGCTCAAATAATCTAGTTTCTTTATACTACTTTTAATTATAGTCCCAGTCTATTTGTGTATTTTAAAAAAAAAAACATATGGGGAATCAATTTTTGTATTGAGATCATTAGAGTATCATACAGAAAGCTTAACTCCAAGTTTTCGACCACCAACCCCTTGCAGGGTTGCCACTATCTTTATTTAAAAAGTGAATTTGTTTTTCATGAATTAAACCCGTATTTTTGAGTTTATCGAAAAATTGAAAATACATTTTTGTAGAGAAACAAACGTTCTACAAAGGACAATGGGCACTTTTGTATGGTGTGCGTCCTATGGATGTACTACTTAAGTACAATTCATTGGTACTTAAAATTAAATTAAAAAATTAAAATTAAATTAAAATTAAAAGTACTTAAGGAATTAAAAGTATTTGAAAAAGTATTTAAGTACAGTATTTAATTACTGAAGTAATTATTACAATTTTTTTAAATTCCTTCGTATAATTTAAGTACAATTCCTCGGTACTCGTACTTAAAATTTTCAAGTACAAGTACCGAGGAATTGTACTTGTACTTAAAAATTTTAAGTACCAAGGAATTGTACTTGTATTTGTACTTAAGCTTAAATTATACAGGTCTGGATGTAACACATTGTGACCTATATCATTTTAAAGGTCTCGATGAGTGCTATAATTTGTTTTATAAGTAAAAGTTTGTATCTCGTGCAGGGAAAGTGTTATGGTCGTTTATGTAATCGTAAATGCATCTTTTATTTATCGTATAACTTCGGAACGACCGACGTGACCAATTGAAGTCATATCACACAATATGTTTAATGTTGTTAGACAAAAGTTTCTAATTATGAATGGATGCGGTAGGTGGCGCTGTTGTCAAATTATTGACAAAAATTCTCCATTCATTAAGCAAAATGGCTCATATTCAAATGTAAGATTGGTTTATTGCAAGAAAATAAAATCACAAAATTTTGATCTGATATGTGGCGCAGTAGTGAAGTTATTAGAAAATGCTTTATTTAAAACGCAAAGTTGCCCATTCTCACTTATATCATATACTGGTTTAACTATTGCAAAACAAAATCACAAAATATGGACCTGGTAGGTAGCTTTAGCTTAAGAGTAAGATAGATGCCGTGCTTCATCTAATGGTTGATTTTATTCGGTATTTTTAGCCTTAATACCCATTTTTTTGCACGCGATACAAACTTTTGCCGATACAATAAAAGATAGTACTCATCGAGACCTTTGAAATGATATACGTCACAATGTGTTACACCGATAGGCCAAAACGCGCATCCAAAAAAACTTGACTTCAACGCCACCTATCGGGTCCATATTTTGTGATTTTATTTTCTTGCAATAAACCAATGTTACATTTGAATATGAGCGGTTTTGCTTAATAAATATAGAATTTTTGACAATAACTTGCATCAGCGCCACCTACCGGGTCTGTTCATAATTAGAAACTATTATTCAACAACACTTAACATATTGTGTAACTATGACTTTAATTGGTCACGTCAGTCGTTCCGAAGTTACACGATAAATAAAAGATGCATTAACGATTACATTAAAGTCCATAACACCTTCCCTGCACGCGATACAAACTTTTGCCGATACAATAAAAGATAGTACTCATCGAGACCTTTACAATGATATAGGTCACAATGTGTTACATCGATAGGCCAAATTGCCCATTGTGCTTTGTCCATTTAAATTAATTTTATTATTTGTGTATTTAACGAGTTATAACAAATTTAAAAAAAAGGGAGTTCACATTATTTTTAAAGTCAAATACTTTTTTTGCGTTTAGTGTTTCGCAAAAATGTTCTTCTTAAAGTTGTTGAAAGCACCTACAATTTTTACCCAGACATGTTTTTTGTCCGAGCAATTGTTTATTTACTACAGCGCTTGAAAGCTTCATAATCGCATCTTCAAACGTAGAATCGAAATAATTTATTCAGTGTGGGTATCTCACGGTGCAGTGTTTTAATGGTATAATGTGTGTATCACGTGTGTATGTGCAGTGTTAATGGAATAGTTTCTTTTATCGTGTGTGAAGGATAGTATTCCGGTAATTCGCATTATTATAACTCTAGTTATCATGTATGTAATTGAACAATAACTTTATTTGTGGTTCATAAGATTATTATAAATAAATAATAATTATTGGGAGGCATTTATACATATAATATATATGTACATTTACGTGGCTTTAATTAATTTCAAGTACCGGTGCATGAAACCTTGGTTCCTTACATGAAGGACCTGGCAGACTATGTTCTTGGAAGGAAATCGTGCTAACAGTTCTTCCACCTTCGTCCTCTGAATCCATGATTGGTTTTTTCTTGGGGGCATCGTTAAAAATCTCCCAATAACAGTATTGGCAAATTGCTGTGCACTAAAGACATGCCTTCACACATCCACAAACTTTTTCGCAATTTTCGGTATGTTTGCAAGAAATAAGCTTGAGGATCGAACTTGGTGCCGGATCTTCATCGCTTGTTTGAGGCATCCAACCCAACGTTGTTTTTTTTCACCCCCAATCACTAGGACTTTTTTCATCTATTTTGTTCAACCACTGTTGAACTTGAAAATATGTCCTATATGAGTGATATTTTGCTGCTCCTTCTGTTAGGGGGAGATTTGCAAGGTTTCAAGTTCTCTTCTTAGATGACCTTACAAAGCACTTGTACCGAATATCATTTAAGGATTCCTTAGATGGGTTCCCTCGATAAAGTGCTACCAAAAATCTATTTCCAGCGGTAACAATGTCCTTGGGGTCAACGTGATCATTTCTGAATTTTGCAATTATATACAAATACAAACATCAATGAGCTCAACATTTTTTTTCCAGAGCCGCAATAAATTTAATTTTTCCCATAGCGAAAGTTGCTGACTTCGTGTCGCATCCACTAAATACATGTGAGAACCATATTTATATTTTCGCCAAATATACCTCGGGCTACTTCAGTATGACGGCTATCGGGTCAAATTTCAGATGACACAGTAGGTAAACAAACAACTTCGCATACGAAAAAAGTGTTTAAATAAATTGTAATTTCTTCTTCTTATATATGTAAAAAATGACAATTTTTGCAAAAGTGCTAAAAGAAAATCTTATTTTAATGGGTTTGTTTTTCGAATACCCGTATTGGCTTTTTATATAGGTATGTAAATAGTTTTTAAACATTGGCAAACAAAAAACTCATGATCAATTAATCAAATAATACAAACTCTCCCAATAATGTGACTTACTTTTATAGGAGTAGTAGATATTAGAAATGCTTACACTACGAGTCATAATAGATCGAGAGCCCACAGCAATTTTTGGGTGTGAACGATAGCAAAAATTCCTTTTGTTTAAGATAGGTCCATACTATTCAAATGGAAATATGAAAGTCTGGCATGTCGGGGTTGGGGCCCTTGTACGTAATGCTGCATTTAAAATGCATTTTTTTTAAAGCCTAGGTTCCAAGAGTAGGAACTTCAAAATTGTATTTAATTGAAGAGCTGAGCGCCCTAAATATGAATATGGGGTTCGAGACCTTTTCTGTGGGTCCAAATGTCTGTAAGATGCACTTAAAGATTGAAGCTTTGAGTGCGTCTTGCAGCCATTTGGTTCTTCAGAAAATATTTTGGACTCCATAACCATGTGTTGGGCACTCAGCCCTTTTATTAAATATGATTTTTGAAGTCCCTACACTGCATTTTCAATGCATTGCATTTTAAATGCAGTATTGCATACAAACGCCCCAACCCCGAAATGCCAGACATTCATATTTGCACATGAATAGTATGGATCTTAAAACAAAAGGAATTTTTGCTATCGTTCACACCTAAAAATTGCTGTGGGCTCTTAGGTTAGAAGCAGTCATTTTTGAGAATTGAATTTGATTTGTCTCGTGTTATACGCCAAAGAGATCGAAATTTTGTATGACACAAAAGAGACTGTTTAAAGTGCCATAGCAAAACCTATGCTTGCACTTCAAGAACAAAAATTAACGGCAGCCAAGAGAATAAATGTTAGCTGAGTCACTTTTTAAATAATTTTATAGCGTCATAAGATTAGAAGCACAAACTAAATTCAAGAAAAACGATGGTTTAAATTTTTTTTAATTTTTGTTTTCGACAAATATGTTTACTTAACAATATGTGCTGCCCCCAGCTTTAAACAAAAATTCCAAAATTCGATGTTTAAGAGAGTTATACAGTGATTTAGGATAGTCAAGTGAAATTTTGATCAAGGCCAAATTTACGGTGTGAATCAGTACTCGCATTGCTTCAATTTTTCGTATACTTTTCATGTGAGCCATCCCAATAAATTTTCTTTTATTTTGAAGTCCGGTGAATAGGAAACCAAGGCAGCAATGGATCATTTTTCCTTAAATTAATGATAAAAACACTCGAGTTCCATGAAAAGGGGCATAATTTTTTTTGAAAATCATTGCGGTTTGTCCGAAAAGATCATTGGTTCGCGGAAACAATGCTTCTGGCAATGTTTTGTCTAACCAAGATGACTGGAAATCAGGCAACTTAGTACTTTCAACTGCCAAGTTAATTGATCTCAAATAGGATATTGCGGCCCAGATCATTACGCCTCCATCCCTGTTGTGATGAAGGTTCTAGTTAGTTAGTTAGTTTATTGATTTCAAAAATAAATACAATTTTACATTTTTCTAGTTGTACGTATGACTGATTAATTTAACGTATGACATAATTTAACTGACATTTAAATTATTATTTATACATTAATAAGAAAAAATTCTTTACATTAAACTTTTTTTTTAACAATTTTACAAAGCTAATCTTTAAAAAATTTCTTGAATTATGCGGGCTCTGTATCGGGAAACGTTCAAAGTATATTCATAAAGAAGGTTCAAAATGCCTATCATTTCAACTTCATTCAGAATATCTACTCCAAAGCAGTGCCTTCGAAATTATTTAAGTATTGGGCAAACTCCCAGTAAAAGGAACACATCTTCTCGTACTTTAAGATTACAAAGATCACACAGAAAAGGTAGCTCTGGTCGATGAGGAATGTAATTAAAATGGATGAGTTCGCCTCTTGTTTTAAAAATAAGCTGATTCTTTCGGAACTATTATGAGCCAGGAAATAAGTCTTGTCATCTAAGAAGTGGTTCAATGTACTGTAGTAAGCTCTGTAAAGGGACGATTCAGCTTCCTTCATAAACCTATCATACATCATATTCCCAGCCTTCTTTAGCAAATGATTAAATTTCAACGAAAGCGAATTAGAGGTTTCTCCTACTGAAATTGATAAGGTAGTTGAACTTTCGGCTGCTAATTTGTTCCACTCTTTTACACAAGTACCACCCGAATTTATTATGTGCGACAGGACTAGTCGTGGAATTCATTCTTCAACCATCGCCATTACTCTTCCCACGTAATTGAAATGTATTTTGAGAGTGTCCAAATACAGCGGTGCTATTCCTGTTTCAAGATGTAGCATATAATTTGGTGAATTACTAGGCAATTTGAATGTACTTTTGATGTAAAACCGAGGGAACATTTCAACAGCTTCAAAAGAAAGAAATCCTCATACTTGCGCTCCGTAAAATAGAATAGCGATTGCAGTCGCCTCATGAGAAATATTTTTTTTAAAGATGCAATTCCTCCACACAGAATACATAGCGCGTTTAGATTCGGCCAATTTGACTTGTAGATGCTTTCATAGGTTTAAGTTAGATGTTTTATTTCTAAAACGTCTACTTTCCTGTTTTCGACTTATAAATGATCATATCTCGATGATAAGACTTTGTTATATTTTTAAGTCTATCAATTACAAAAACTCCTGTACACCCCTCCGTTTTAAAAATACAAAACACCGTGTTGAGCATTAAAATCTATATAGCGGCAACCATGCAAGGGATCCATGGTCGAAAACTTGGACTTAAGCTTTTTATAAAGTTATCTTACGATGCCCACAAAAAAATTGCTTCCCCATATGTTTTATAGATTCCCATAGGAGCTAAATCTACATAGACTGGACTATTATAGCTTGGTATATAAAAGGCAATTTTTACCACAGTAATGCTTAAACTAGCAGCAATTAACAAAACCAGTTTTAAATTTGAAAAGTTTATTATTTGGCAAATTAATTAAGTTTTTAAAAAAGTTAATTTTTTATATAACATTATTACAACGAGTACTAAATAATATTTTTTGTTTCCACAAATTTTTAGTAGAAACCGTTTACATAATCCCATCTGACGACAGCTACACCGATTTAGATAATAGTAAGGATTATGTAATAAGTAATGACTCCGAGGAATGCGAACCAGACTTAATGATAATCGATTTCGAATATTGTGCCTATAACTATCGAGGATTCTATTTAGCAAATCACTTTATCGAATGAACAATTGACTACAGTAATCCACAATTTCCATTCTTCTTCCATACAACAGAACAATACTCTACCAAAGAGCAACTTCAGGACTTTATAAGTGCCTATTTGAGACTGCCTAAGAAATCGAATCGCTTGAGAAAGAGGTTCGAACATTTTCGATGATTAGCCATTTATTCTGGGGTCTATGGTCTGTTGTGAATGTCTATCAAAATATCGAATTCGGCTATTGGGTAAGTTTGTAATTTTTATTTAATTTAAAACTGTTTTTTAATTGTTTCATTTTTACTTTTACAGGAGTAAACAGGATCAAGAATTCGTTGATATCAAGCCCTTAAGAAAAGTTTTGACTCAGCACCATAAAAGAAAAAAAAAAAAAAAAAAAAACAACAACATTACAAATAACAAATACACTGGGTGCGAACTGTCCCATTACTTTGTACTTAGAAGCATTTTTTAAAACGCGAGAAACGTCATGATCATTATTGAAATGTCTTCCCGATGCACTAAAAATCTTCGCAAGAACTTAAACAAAACAAAAATAACTTAAATAAAAAACATCGCCAATAGAATTATGTGACGTTAAACGGAATTCACTTACTTATATGTCTGTGCAGTGAATATCGAAAGTATTAGTATAAGATTATGAAAAAAAAAACAGTAGGGTCTTTATTAGGATTTGAGAAACGGTTTTTGTTTTAATGTACAACGGTAATATTTACTGAAATGTTGTAGAGTCTGGAACTAGGCCTTTCTGTAGTCAATGTCCTCAAAAGCAAGGCGATTTGAGTTCGAAATTTGATTTGACACGTACAAAATCTATTGCCGAGCATAGAATATTCCAACTTGCATAGGTCTGACTGCAGATTAGTCTTTGACTGTGAAAATAAGAGCTAACTTTTAAGAAATCTAAAGACTTCCTTACAAAAGTAAACTGACAAAAATGGACTCTACTGTAAACCTAATATTATTATTATTTTTTTTTTTTTTTGATGAAAAAGTAAGACTACGAAAGTACCAATTTTGTATATTCTAAGGCAAACAATAAAGAAGAAAATAAAAAAAAAAAATAATATTTATGTGGCTTCGTAGTTTATTCGGTTGTGTTAAATGAAGTTTGTCCATAGGTTTTGGAAGAAATAATATACGAAACATCTTCGAATAATCTACGAAATCAGACGAATGCAACTACATAAATCTAATGTTTCCAAACATAGCTGTGATCAAATTATTCTTAGTAATAGTGATATTATATGTTCTTAAATGTTTGGAATGATACAAATTTAAACTTAAACAAAATCAAAAAATCAAAAATGAATTTCGTAAGTCTCATTTTTTTGTACTAAAAGATTATGTATTTCTAGTTACCTAAGTACGTACTTTTATTATTTTGCAAAACAAAAAATCTTTATTTCGTAGTTTAAAATTTAATATCATAAAATGTCGGTTATGTATGTAAAATTGAATGTAATAACATAAATAAATAAAAATCGATTTTAAAGTAAATCAAGTTTTTTTGTTTGTCAAAGGACTGAAATATTTCGCGCATTATTTTAGTAAATGCTATGCACTTCTTAATCTACAATTGTATTGACTGAGCACTATTATTTCTTGCGGCTTTTCTATTACCTACTCAACCCATGGGACCTATGCTATATAACCCAAAATGAAGAATATCTGGAAAGTAGACAGAATTAATTATTCAATAATAATGATTATTGCATCAGCAGCAGTAGCAATAGCAAGAAAAGATAACTGAAAAATAACCTAGTGGGTGGTAAAAATGGTTTTGCAAAGGATGTTACTTTAAAATTTGTGCAACCCAGGAAACAGGAACTAGCTTGATAGGATGGCGACATCAGGCGGCATCGAATAAAACATTTAAGTAAACTCTAGAGAAGACATTACAATTATTGTGGTAAGAAAGTGAATCAAGAATAAGAACAAGAACTCTGTATATTATATACCCTGAACAATGAAAATGGACCCGGGTGTAAATTTTGAATGAATATTTCGAAGACTGATGGAGAAATTGTATTGAAACTTAAGCGAAGTTAATATTGTATGAATCGAAGTAATGGAATGGAATTTTCAAATTCCTTCGGACATATACTTTTGATAACTCTTTTTGTATACATACATATGAATAAGTGCAATTTTTTGTATATCTTCCTATATTTAATATGAAACAAAAATCTTATAAAAAGGAGGTTTATATACAGGGTGTCCAGTAAATAATGGATAACCTTAGAATGCCTCATAGTAGACTTTATGACCGTCCTGAAAACTAATAAAAAAAGTCCAACCACAAGAAAAGATATGTGCATTTTTTTCAGTGCATTATTTTTTTCGTTACTTTACGTTTTTGAAAACCACGACTACAAGTGAATGAATTCTACCGTTTTTTTTCGTAGCAATATTTAACATTGTTTGTGCCAAAAAACATTAGAAGACAAAGATTATAATAACTGTTGGAATTCTTAGAGAAAAAAATTATTGAACTTTGATTTTCGATGCAAAATGTGAAAGAAAATAATTTTTGAAAAATTTAAATCATCTCTGGTATGAAGAAATGCATGAATACCTAAGTGGCCAACAATTTTAAAAATATGAGCGTTAAATGCGGATTTCAAAATGGTATAATTTATTATTGCATCTTGAACCAATAGGAAGTTATTGGTAAAAATCAGCAACAAGGGAGTTAATTTAGCAAAAACAAATGTTTTAAAAATTACCAAATTAAATGTGAAAATAATATCATGCGTCCAACATGGTAGCTTTTTGATTGATTGCCTGTTTTATGATATTATCCTAGTGATAAATCCAAGCTTTTAACTTCTAAGGCCGATTTCAACATTACCAAAATTGTCAACAAAGTGCAAAAAACGGCTACATTTTCAAGCTTGTTTTGAATTATACCTAGTCTATTGGGGTCTAACAAAACCATTAAATATTTTCGCAGTTGCTTTTAGTTTATTTGTTATTTTCTTCAAAGAAATAGTCTTTTGAGCCAACTTTCAATCAATTGATCACTTAGTTAGAAAACAAAAACAAAAGTAGATATATTTTTTTAATTTATAGCAAATGCTCAAACTGTTTTCCACCCATTCTAATACTTCTAATACAGGTTCTGCACCTCCGAATAAATGAAAATCTTATAATAATCTTGTTAATTTTTGCTCAGAATCTTGTAATGCAGCTGCCTCCCCAAGATTTCTCATCTCCTCTAAGACCTGATGGGCTTGCTGTACACGATTTTCTTAATGGAGCCCCAATAAAAAAATCAAGTTGATTTAGGTCTGGTGAACGGGGTGGCCATAAAATTGGCCGCAGACCTCATGTCTGGATTGCACCGAGGTATGAAGATCGCTGTTGAAGCTCAGACTCTAGCAGCACATTTTAAAACTCTTTTGTCGGCTGATGAGCATCTTCATACCTTCAGCTATGCAATGCAAGACTTTTATGTGTCTGAATTGGACGCTCCGATATCTTTAGGAGAACTGGAGGCAACTCTTTTAGGAATGAGAAACAACAAAGCGGCAGGCATTGATGGTATCCCAGTTGAATTCTTAAAACATAGCAATGACCAACTCAAAACGTATATCGTAAATTATTTAAACCTTCTTTGTAACAATGCTTATGTGCCTACAACTTTTTCAAAAGCCCTCATATTCCCAATATTGAAAAAAGGTGATGCGATGCAACCCGAAAACTATAGAGGAATCTCAATACTCAACTCTCTAAGAAAGATATTTGCGGGAATTCTTTATGGAAGACTTTCGAAAGAACCAAAAGTTTGAGTTTATTCCAAGCGGGTTTTCATTCTGGATTTTCCACTATGGATCACATTTTTGCCTTAACTTGCATTGCTAAGAAATATACTGAAAAAAATAAGAGGCTATATGTATGTTTTGTTGATTTTAAAGCCGCTTTTGATACCGTCAACAGACAGGCTCTGATATATAAGCTAGATAAGCTTGGAGTGTCTCGGAAGTTTCTGATGCTTTATAAAAATTTCTTGTCGTCATCTAGTGCAGCAGTTTGGGATGGTACCAAGTTGTCAGAGTGGTTTGATACGTCAGCAGGTGTCCCACAGGGATGTATTCTAAGCCCTCTTTTATTCGCGCTGTTTATCGATGATATCTCTGAAATGCTTTCTGGAGGTGTTATGTTCGCTGGAACTCTCATCAAGGTTCTTCTCTACGCTGATGACTTGGTATTAATAGCTGACAACCCCTTTACTCTCCAACTCCAAATTAATCGTCTGGATGATTACTGTAAGACTTGGGATCTCCGCATCAATGTCCAAAAAACCAAAATTATGATTTTTGAAAGTCGAAATAGAAGGGTAAGGCTACCTGAAGAAACTTGGCGTCTCAGTAATGAAACGATCGACATAGTACGTGAATTCAAGTACCTTGGAGTGTTGTTAACATCGAACTTGAACTTTGGGAAGCATGCAAAGGCTAAAAGCACTGAAGCTAAGCTGGCGCTAAATATTATGTGGAAAAGGTTCTTTGCTAACCAAAACATTGACCATTCGACAAAATATAAAGTGTTTAGTGCGACAATTAACACTTGCATGTGCTATGGAGTGCAAGCCTTTGGTGTTACGCCCTTCGAAGAATTTGAAGCTGTTCAAAGATTCTTCTTCAAACGAATATTTCGATTACCGAATTCAGCACCAACCTATGCTATACACGTGGAATCTGGCTTACCACCCATCTACATTAATAATCTTAAAGCTCATGCAGACTATTTAATAAAAGTGATGAGGAGAAGCAATACCAGTCTCCGTAAAATAATTTTGATTAGACAACTGCAACTGAATCAGTATCCTTTTAGGGAATGGAATCAGTTGGCCTTATCCAATGACCTTCGTCTGTCCTTAACAGAAGAGAACGTTTTCGAATGGCAAAATATATTCGCATCAATTATTGCTAAGACCGATGAAAGGATATATGACCAGCACCTAAGCAGAGCCTCGTCTTCAACTTCAGATTATTCTACAGGAACCTTAACCATCAAATTCGAACTGAGGATACCTATTTCAACGTTAAGTACTCGTCTGAGGCTATAAGTACTATTTTCAGAGCAAGAGTAGAAATCCTTAATCTGAACTACATCCCACATAGAACTGATCTTCAGCAGACTTGTGACTTGTGCAACAGAAGAGAATGTGAAGATGTTTACCACTTCATTGCGGTTTGCCCTTTATTACAAGAAATTCGGCGCTTGTATTTCCAAGAAAGTTTTATTTCACTCAATAGCTTGTATGAAATATTAAATGGTGGTCGTGGTTGGTCTAACTTATACAAATTTTGCAAACACGCTATAAATTATCGGAATAGTTTTTGAAATTTTGATTCTTTAAATATTTCTTCAAATTATTACTTTTTATATGGCAAATCATCAAAATTGCAAAAAATAACAAATCATTTAAAATTATTACTTTTTATGTGGCAAATCATTAAAAATGCAAAAAATCCAAAATCGTTTAAATTTATTACTTTTTATGTGGCAAATCATTAAAATTGCAAAAACCTCAGGATTATCGCTCTCCCATTATTTATCTAAATCTTATGTTTTTATGTTGCAAATCATCAAAATTATGAAAACCTAAGAACCAGTAGCGGATCTAGGATTTGGCTGTGGAGGGGGCCTTGGAGTTTGGAGATCCAATTGGTTCATATGAAAACATATGAAACAGAAAACGAATTTTGACATTATCACTTTTCCTTTAATAATAGCCGTGTTTTGTTTGCCTTATATCCGCTCCTATCGCGCTTTAAAACGTTTTAAATAAAGTTCAATAACAAGAATTTGGAATTGATATTGTTTTAAACACGGGAATTATTTTTAAGCAGAGCTAGAAGCCAATTTAATTGCTCAGCAAAACATGGTTGTATAACTAATTTTATCACTTACATTTTCAGCCATGTTACAGCCTCAAACCACACGAGCAAATTAGTTTATTTATATTCCTTAATAATTGATTAGGTACCAGGTACCTACCTACATTATGTACATAACTATTTGTTTAAATTAGATGAAAAATATGCTTTCGACTTCGCCTTTTTGAAAAAAAATTAAAAACTGTTTTTAGTTGTCTAGCTCAGAAAAATGATATTTAAGTGGTCTTGCTGGCAAAAGTTCATTTGTGCTTTGAGAGTATCAGTCCTCTGAGTTCTCATTTTCTTGAATTAGAAAGAAACAGCTGCTCTAAAAAATAACCACGACGGCCCATTTCTGCAAGTGTGAATGAATTCCACTTTCTATTCCTGTTCAAAATATGTCTCATAGGGATTGTAAATATTCAAACCTGCAAGATTTTTCTGAGTTCACAGTTTTTCACGCTTAAGGAACTTGGCTCCTTGACTAGAGAATTTGTATTTCATTGCTTAGCCCAAAAATTTTTTGTATGTACAATTGCCTTTGACCTTTGCTAGTTTGAAAACTAAGCCCCAAAATTCTTGTTGTATTAAACATTTACACTAAGCTTAACACCCCGTTGTTTTCCAATTGTTTTAGCCCCAATTGCGTTTATTTCCTTAAATTAGCTAATTTTTTAGTCTAATCAATTGTTGCTTTTGACATGTTAATGTTAAGCCCCGATTAATTATATCTTCAAGCATTATCCCCAAATTTGGACTTTGACAGTCCTTAGACTAAAGCCCCAAAAGCTCTCTGGAATAAGGTTAGTTTTTAAGGAATTAGTTGTTTAACCCTGATTACTTTTTTGTCAAATTTCTCAGACATTATTAGTCCCAAGCTGTTTTTTTTTCCAATTTTCTGGATTGTTTTTACAGAAAATTGTAATTGCATAAAACATGTCCATTATTCCCCCACTCGGTGTTTTGTCCAATTCGTTACAGGGTTTAGTTCCAACCTTAGGGCATAGGAAAAAAGTTACATTGCATGTAAATTGTTCAGCCCCAACCAGGTTTTTTGTCCAACATATTTCACATCTTAACAATATTTTAGACGAATATAAAACTCTACACTTTGTAATGTATTGCTTTCTATATCTCAAATTATTTTAGGAATCGGCTGTGGGGGGGCTTTAGCCCCTAATATGCTAGCAAGCATAAAGTCGAACTGCGAAAATCTAGAAAAAAAATGCAAAAATCTAGAAAAAATATTAATTGTTGAGACAATGAATGGTTACAATTCGCGCGCGCGAATTGTTCTACTAAAAGGCATCTACCACTACCATTATTAACAATAACCTTATAGGGTTTACCACGATATCTAGAAAGCAAAAATCCGGAAAGTAAAAATCTAGAATTGAAAAAATCTCGAAAACAAAAATCTAGAAAGCATAATATCGAACTGCAAAAATCTAGAAAAAAAATGCAAAAATCTAGAAAACATATTAATTGTTGAGACAATGAATTGTAACCATTCATTGTCTCAACAATTAATATTAATTCTAGATTAGGAAAGTCTCCTTAAGAGAATCATTACACTGCACAGCACATGAACCCATCCAACTATAAAAGTAGGGGACTAAATTTAGTTTTGCTAGGGAAAGGGACGGTCTCTTATAACAACGTAAGTTTTCTTATTAAAAAAAAGTGCAATGAAAGTATATGAAATCGTTACAAACAAAGGTTCCATCCAAATTGAAATTGATGGGTTTATTTATTATTTAAATAAATCTGTAAAAAATAAGTTTTACTGGCTGTCTAAACTGAATAAATCTCATTTTTGTAGTGCCAGGGTAACAACAGTCAAGCATAATGATAATGATTAATGATAAACATAGTTCAGGTTAGTTGTGTGGCTCAAAAAATTCAGATTGGTCAAGAAACTAAGGTAAAAAGGGAATATTTAAAAAAAAGAAAAGCAAATCTTAAAAATACCGGACGAAAAAGAATAAAAAAGTTATGTAAGCTACCTTAAGAGTCTTGCATATAACTCCAGTTTATGTTATTATAGTTAGAGTTATTTGTTTAATTTTGTTATATTTTGACAATTTATTTTCGTTTATATTGAATAATTATTGTACTTTTTTAATATTTGTTATGTTGTGGTACGAGTATACATATACGTATATATACATATCTTATAAAATATTTAATTTTTTTTTAAACATTTTCGATTGTTGTTCTTTTTTTGACCAGAAAAATAAATATTTCGATAAATTGAACATTTTATGCGTTTTATTTTCGTTTAAACTATTGAAAAAGGTAAAAAAAAAATCACGAATAAATTTTTTTTTTTCGGGATTTTTTTCTAGATATAGTCTTTCGTGATTTTTGTACGTTCTAGATTTTTGTACATTCGGGATTTTTGCATTCGAGATATTTTGTTGTTTTTTTCGAGATTTTTGCCATTCGAGATTTTTGTCATTCTAGATAACGTCATGATCCCAACCTTCTATTTGGCTGATTTATTTCAGTAGCTATATAATATTATTTAAAACAAAAAAATAATATTCGAAATATTTTATACATTTGCATTAAGTATATTTACATTATTTTTATTTTTAAATCAGTTTTTTTTTTTCTAGAAAAATAAGATTTTCTTTATGTGTTGAAATTGTTAAAGATATCTGATTTGTTATAACACCCTTTTTAATGGGTACTTAAAAAATAAATGTTTGTTGTAGAACTAAAACTAACGGTACCTACCTACCGCCTACGATACAAATGTTGGAAACGAGCTTCAACGATTTTTATAACAAAACATAACAATATTTTCCATAGAAACACTTTCAACTGAATGAACCCGATTCAAAATAATTTTTGTATGCAGAGCTTTCAAAAACTTTAAATAATATTGGATACCAAAATCAAAAAAAAACTTTTCAATTATTTTTTTTTTTGTTCTGAAAATGATTCCAAATTTCAAAAATAACTTGAAAAAGAAACCGCTCTTACGAATTTTATTTTATTTGTTGTGCATAACTTAAAATTATTCACGAATTTAAGAAATTAAAAAAAAATATTTTCATTCTTCTGAATTTTTTTTATTAACATCTGTGTTTTCAAATAATACTTGACTAAGCAAAAAGGCTATTGAAAAGTATTTCATGCAAAACTTGTAGATTATGGCATCTGCCAAAAAAAAAAAAGTTACAACAATTTTTTTCTTACGACCCACCGATAAGAAGATAGCGACATTTCAAAAAACGTAAAATGTCAAAAATGGTCGTTTTTCACCTTTAACTCCTAAACGTTTCAAATTTTTGCCAACATCTGAAAACAAAGTTTTAAGGACATAATTTTTTTTAAAGTTTGAGAATAAGTTCAAATTTCAGTTCTTTTTTTTAATTTTTACTCTTAAAAGCATAAGTTGTCGAAAAAAAAAATTACACCCAGTTTATATACCATAATATTCTCTTCAAAAAAATATGAAACTTTTTTCCATACGAGTCATAAGTCGCAAGATATTGTGACTTCAATAGTGTCAACTGTAAAAAAAAAACGGTTTTTCGCATATATCTTTAAAACCCTAAGTAGCCCTACTTAGACTGCCAGACGTCCCGATTTTGGCGGGACAGTCCCGATATTTGAACCCTGTCCCGATATCTGTCCCGATATACAATATATCCTGATATTGTCCCGAATTTCCACGTTTACTTTCTATATAGGATTTGTGTCAAAAACAAAATTCGAGATTTCAATCAAAACTAACGTTACGATAATGTAGAAGTCTGATTTCCGACAAAAGATGTCCGTCGGTTTGTTTGCCTGTGCGTCCCGATTTATATCGAACTAGAGCCTAAGCGAATATTTGGTGTGAACCATTCTATTTTATTCCCTAGGAGTTTTCTTACTTGATATACCTGAACGCACACTTACGCATGTAGAACTCACGCGGAACGCACACGTAACGCATGCATAACGCGTGCGTTTTGACATGCGTTACGCGTGCGTTTCACATGCGTGAAGAGATCTCAAGAGCGTTCAAGATCTCAAGACCGTTCAGGATCTCAAGAACGTTCAGGAGCTCAAGGCCGTTCACGATCTCAAGGCCGCTCAGGATCTCAAGGCCGATCAAGATCTCAAGGCCGTTCAAAATATCAAGACTTTTCAAGATCTCAAGACCGTGCAAGATCTCAAAACCGTTCAAGATCTCAAGACCGTTCAGGATCTCAAGGCCGTTCAAGATCTCAAGGCTGCTCAGGATCTCAAGGCCGATCAGGATCTCAAGGCCGTTCAAAATATCAAGACTTTTCAAGATCTCAAGACCGTGCAAGATCTCAAGACCGTTCAAGATCTCAAGACCGTTCAGGATCTCAAGGCCGTTCAAGATCTGAAGGTCGTTCAAAATATCAAGACTGTTTAAGATCTCAAAACCGTTCAGGATCCCAAGAACGTTCAGGATCTCAAGGCCGATCAAGATCTCAGGGCCGCTCAGGATCTAAAGGCTGATCAAGATATCAAGGCCGTTCAAAATATCAACACCATTCAAGATCAAGAGACCGTTCAAGATCTCAAGACTGTACAGGATCTCAAGGCCTTGAACACGTATCGCACTCGTAACGCACGCGGAACGCATGTGTAACGCATGCGCAAACGTGTGCGTGCACGCAAACGTATGCGTGCACGCAAACGTATGCGTGCACGCAAAGGTATGCGTGCACGTAAACGTATGCGTGCACGCAAAGGTATGCGTGCACGCAAACGTATGCGTGCACGCAAACGTATGCGTGCACGCAAACGTATGCGTGCACGCAAAGGTATGCGTGCACGCAAAGGTATGCGTGCACGCAAAGGTATGCGTGCACGCAAACGTATGCGTGCACGCAAAGGTATGCGTGCACGCAAAGGTATGCGTGCACGCAAAGGTATGCGTGCACGCAAAGGTATGCGTGCACGCAAACGTATGCGTGCACGCAAAGGTATGCGTGCACGCAAAGGTATGCGTGCACGCAAAGGTATGCGTGCACGCAAACGTGTGCGTGCACGCAAACGTGTGCGTGCACGCAAACGTATGCGTGCACGCAAACGTATGCGTGCACGCAAAGGTATGCGTGGACGCAAAGGTATGCGTGGACGCAAAGGTATGCGTGCACGCAAACGTATGCGTGCACGCAAAGGTATGCGTGCACGCAAAGGTATGCGTGCACGCAAACGTATGCGTGCACGCAAAGGTATGCATACGTTTGCGTGCACGCATACCTTTGCGTGCACGCATACGTTTGCGTGCACGCATACCTTTGCGTGCACGCACACGTTTGCGTGCACGCATACCTTTGCGTGCACGCATACCTTTGCGTGCACGCATACCTTTGCGTGCACGCATACGTTTGCGTGCACGCATACCTTTGCGTGCACGCATACGTTTGCGTGCACGCATACGTTTGCGTGCACGCATACCTTTGCGTGCACGCATACGTTTGCGTGCGCGCATACGTTTGCGTGCACGCATACGTCTGCGTGCACGCATACGTTTGCGTGCACGCACACGTTTGCGTGCACGCATACGTTTGCGTGCACGCATACGTTTGCGTGCACGCACACGTTTGCGTGCACGCATACCTTTGCGTGCACGCATACGTTTGCGTGCACGCATACCTTTGCGTGCACGCATACGTTTGCGTGCACGCACACGTTTGCGTGCACGCATACCTTTGCGTGCACGCATACGTTTGCGTGCACGCATACGTTTGCGTGCACGCACACGTTTGCGTGCACGCATACGTTTGCGTGCACGCATACCTTTGCGTGCACGCAAACGTTTGCGTGCACGCATACCTTTGCGTGCACGCATACCTTTGCGTCCACGCATACCTTTGCGTCCACGCATACCTTTGCGTGCACGCATACGTTTGCGTGCACGCATACGTTTGCGTGCACGCACACGTTTGCGTGCACGCATACCTTTGCGTGCACGCATACGTTTGCGTGCACGCATACCTTTGCGTGCACGCATACGTTTGCGTGCACGCACACGTTTGCGTGCACGCATACGTTTGCGTGCACGCACACGTTTGCGTGCACGCATACGTTTGCGTGCACGCATACCTTTGCGTGCACGCATACGTTTGCGTGCACGCATACGTTTGCGTGCACGCATACGTTTGCGTGCACGCATACGTTTGCGTGCACGCACACGTTTGCGTGCACGCATACGTTTGCGTGCACGCACACGTTTGCGTGCACGCATACGTTTGCGTGCACGCATACGTTTGCGTGCACGCATACGTTTGCGTGCACGCATACGTTTGCGTGCACGCATACCTTTGCGTGCACGCATACCTTTGCGTGCACGCATACGTTTGCGTGCACGCATACCTTTGCGTGCACGCATACCTTTGCGTGCACGCACACGTTTGCGTGCACGCATACGTTTGCGTGCACGCATACGTTTGCGTGCACGCATACGTTTGCGTGCACGCATACGTTTGCGTGCACGCATACGTTTGCGTGCACGCATACGTTTGCGTGCACGCATACGTTTGCGTGCACGCATACGTTTGCGTGCACGCATACCTTTGCGTGCACGCATACATTTGCGTGCACGCATACGTTTGCGTGCACGCATACCTTTGCGTGCACGCATACGTTTGCGAGCACGCATACCTTTGCGTGCACGCATACGTTTGCGTGCACGCATACGTTTGCGTGCACGCATACCTTTGCGTGCACGCATACGTTTGCGTGCACGCATACCTTTGCGTGCACGCATACCTTTGCGTGCACGCACACGTTTGCGTGCACGCATACGTTTGCGTGCACGCATACCTTTGCGTGCACGCATACGTTTGCGTGCACGCATACCTTTGCGTGCACGCATACGTTTGCGTGCACGCATACGTTTGCGTGCACGCATACGTTTGCGTGCACGCACACGTTTGCGTGCACGCACACGTTTGCGTGCACGCATACGTTTGCGTGCACGCATACCTTTGCGTGCACGCATACGTTTGCGTGCACGCATACGTTTGCGTGCACGCATACCTTTGCGTGCACGCATACGTTTGCGTGCACGCATACGTTTGCGTGCACGCATACGTTTGCGTGCACGCACACGTTTGCGTGCACGCATACGTTTGCGTGCACGCATACCTTTGCGTGCACGCATCCGTTTGCGTGCACGCACACGTTTGCGTGCACGCATACGTTTGCGTGCACGCATACCTTTGCGTGCACGCATACGTTTGCGTGCACGCATACGTTTGCGTGCACGCATACGTTTGCGTGCACGCACACGTTTGCGTGCACGCATACCTTTGCGTGCACGCATACGTTTGCGTGCACGCATACCTTTGCGTGCACGCAAACGTATGCGTGCACGCAAACGTATGCGTGCACGCAAAGGTATGCGTGCACGCAAACGTATGCGTGCACGCAAAGGTATGCGTGCACGCAAACGTGTGCGTGCACGCAAACGTATGCGTGCACGCAAACGTATGCGTGCACGCAAACGTATGCGTGCACGCAAAGGTATGCGTGCACGCAAACGTATGCGTGCACGCAAACGTGTGCGTGCACGCAAACGGATGCGTGCACGCAAAGGTATGCGTGCACGCAAACGTATGCGTGCACGCAAACGTGTGCGTGCACGCAAACGTATGCGTGCACGCAAACGTATGCGTGCACGCAAACGTATGCGTGCACGCAAACGTATGCGTGCACGCAGACGTATGCGTGCACGCAAACGTATGCGTGCACGCAAAGGTATGCGTGCACGCAAACGTATGCGTGCACGCAAACGTATGCGTGCACGCAAAGGTATGCGTGCACGCAAACGTATGCGTGCACGCAAACGTGTGCGTGCACGCAAACGTGTGCGTGCACGCAAACGTATGCGTGCACGCAAACGTGTGCGTGCACGCAAACGTATGCGTGCACGCAAAGGTATGCGTGCACGCAAACGTATGCGTGCACGCAAAGGTATGCGTGCACGCAAACGTATGCGTGCACGCAAACGTGTGCGTGCACGCAAAGGTATGCGTGCACGCAAAGGTATGCGTGCACGCAAACGTATGCGTGCACGCAAAGGTATGCGTGCACGCAAACGTATGCGTGCACGCAAACGTATGCGTGCACGCAAACGTATGCGTGCTCGCAAACGTATGCGTGCACGCAAAGGTATGCGTGCACGCAAACGTATGCGTGCACGCAAATGTATGCGTGCACGCAAAGGTATGCGTGCACGCAAACGTATGCGTGCACGCAAACGTATGCGTGCACGCAAACGTATGCGTGCACGCAAACGTATGCGTGCACGCAAACGTATGCGTGCACGCAAACGTATGCGTGCACGCAAACGTATGCGTGCACGCAAAGGTATGCGTGCACGCAAACGTATGCGTGCACGCAAACGTATGCGTGCACGCAAACGTGTGCGTGCACGCAAAGGTATGCGTGCACGCATACCTTTGCGTGCACGCATACCTTTGCGTGCACGCATACCTTTGCGTGCACGCATACCTTTTCGTGCACGCATACGTTTGCGTGCACGCATACCTTTGCGTGCACGCATACGTTTGCGTGCACGCATACCTTTGCGTGCACGCATACCTTTGCGTGCACGCATACGTTTGCGTGCACGCAAAGGTATGCGTGCACGCAAAGGTATGCGTGCACGCAAACGTTTGCGTGCACGCACACGTTTGCGTGCACGCATACGTTTGCGTGCACGCATACGTTTGCGTGCACGCAAACGTATGCGTGCACGCAAAGGTATGCGTGCACGCAGACGTATGCGTGCACGCAAACGTATGCGTGCACGCATACGTTTGCGTGCACGAGTTAAGGTAGGAAGTGTAGCGCTTAATAAAAAAAATCAACCTTTGTTTTATGAACAGCTCAGTGCTGTGTTTATTATCAAACTCAAACTCTTATGCTATGCATTACAATTTTTATATCAATCAAATGATGAATCGGCTATTTTACAAACAGAAATACGTTTAAGGAAAATGTGAAATAGAATTGCAAATATGAAATAAAATGAAATAAGATCTTATGAAATGCTTTTATAAATTAATTGTGGGAAACTGCTGATGATGGTTGTTGGTGCTGTTGGTGCCGATGACCTGGGTTGAGGCATGTGTCGTCTGAGGTATGTAACTCCTCCCGCCCTGGAGAGAGCTACGGTCGAAGAGGCTGTATGCGTCTTTAGCCGGAGCTATCATTAGGTTTATTGCTGGGGTATGTTGACTATTGTTATCGAGTATTGAGTGTTGTTGTTGGGGTTGGTTGGCCCTTCTATGTAGGTGTGTGAGGTATATTATGATGACAAGTCCGATTAGCGTTGATATTGTCGAGATGATGGTGTAGTTAAGGATTATATGTTTGTTGGTGCGTCTTTCCAGATAACGTATTGCCTCTTTGTTTTCAAAGTGGAAGTTTTGTAGCGATTGGAGGTTGATTGTTTGGATCGAAGATATGTTAATTTTGTTGATCGAAGTGGGATAAATGTGGACGTCTTCATAATAAACTCTGCTCGTGCTTTCGTATGTCACTTGGTTGACGTTGACGCTGCAGTTTGAGAAGTGAATGATAAATGTACCCTTCAGATTTTGAACCTGGGGGCCACAAGTTGATGTTATTTCTGTCTCTGGACTGTTTATGAACAGAATGTAGTTAGGTTCTGGCTGGTATATTTGTTGTTCTTGGGTTACATCTGAAGTTTTACATTGTGCCGGTTTGTTGTTCATTAAATTGGCGATGCAGCTTGTTTCCATGTAAGAGTTTTGGCTCGTTTCTTCTTTGCAGTAGAATGTTTTTTCTATTTGTTCACATTTCTTGTCAAAACATTGAATTTCGTTTTGGTTAAGGATACAAAAGGGTTTAATGTGAAGTAATTTACTTTTGAGTGGGATGGGTAATAAATGGAAAAAGGAAAATGATTCATTTTTTAAGGAAGGAATTTGTATATTAAATATTATATCTGAATGGTTATAGTAAGCCTGAAGCTCCAATAATTCGTATATGTTTTCGTTTGAATTAATTTCTACAGACTGATTTTTTAAGGAACTGTAAATGAATGTTAATTCATCAGAGTTTAAAATGTGTTTTGAGATGATATTTAATTTGGCAAGAATAATAGATTCCGCGATATTGGTCAAATGGTTGTTTAAAAGTTCTATATTGAAGTTTATTTGGTTTAAATATTGAATATATCTGATTGAGTTTTCCTCTGATCTGATTCTGTTTCCTAATGTCTTTTCAGTATTAATTAAATATTTTTCAATAATCTTCTGCTGCGTGTTTATGTGGTTTGTTATATTGTCGAATCTTGCTATCATTTGTTTGTTAAGTCTAACCTGGTCGTCTTCCTGTGTCTCGATGTCATTTTGTCTTTCTGATAGCATTTCTATTTTTTTATTTATATCCAGAGCATCGTCAGCATCCAAATTTCCTGTTATGCTCTTTACAACTGTTCCTAAACCGTTGATAAGTCCTCTTTTTTGTCTGAAATTAGGTGTTAGCGTTTGGAGTTTGTCTTGCAGCTGTTCATATTTTATTTTAATGATTTTAAGGGAGTCATTAAAACCGTCTATTTTATTGAAAATTGCCAAAGAGTTGCCTATAGCGTTTACATTTTCTTGGTATTTTTCTAATCTTATGATGTGAATCAGGCTTTTGTATGCCTTAATCATCCTGCCCGTTCCCAGTTTCAATGTTAGGAGGCCATGATTATTCGTCAGATCGTGTACTTCGATCGTCTGTTCTGTGGTCATTGTTATTAGAAGGGTGAGAGTTGTGAACCTGAAATTTACGTCTTCTTTTTATTTTTGATTTATGAAGTTTTTGATTGTTAGTAGTAAGGACTGTTATATCCCTATTAATTTTAACTTTATGTTTACTGAATCTTGGTGTTAATTTATTTCTTCTATTTTCTTTTCTATAAATAAATGATCCTGTCTTTATACTACATGGTTTTTCCCTGTTCTGATTTAATTTGCTTAAATTTTTTTGTATCTGGTTTCCTGTTTTGTTTTTAATGGATGGGAATAATTCTGCCTGAAACTCATTTAGTCTATTGAGATAGTCATGCACGTTGCTATAGCTAATATTCTTAAATTTGTAGGTTCTACCGTAAAAAAGTTCGTAAGGTGTTAATTTCGTAGCAGAGTGTATAGAGTTATTATAGGTTATCATAGTTTCATTGAGTATGTCGTCATGATCTCGGTCGTTATGTTTTGTAAAAATGATTCTGTATGTTTCAGTTAGTGTGGAGTGGAGTCTTTCAACGGGAGAATTGCTACTTGATTGTTGAAGCGATGTTATGTGTTGGTTTATATTGTATTGTTTAACGAAGTCTTTGAACATAGAAGAAGTAAATTCTGCGCCTTGGTCTGATATAATTTTGGTTGGAATGCCGTGGAGGCTCATAAAATGCAGAAGGGATTTTATTATTGTTAGGCTATTTCTAACTGGAACTGTGTACGCTGCTGCGAATTTAGAGAATTTGTCTATAATCGTGAGGATTTTTTGATTATTAATACTATAGATGTCGATATGTACGATATCTAAAGGTTTTTCAGGATTTTCTGGGATTCGAAATTCAATTTTTTGGGGTTTCCTGTCGTATTTGAGTTTCTGGCACAGTTCGCAGTTATTTATAACTGTAGTGATTTTGTTTTTCATAAATGGGAAAAAGAATTCACGCTTAAGGTGAAGAAGTGTCTCGTTTATGCCTCTGTGGTTGTTTTTTAAATGGTAATCGTTTATCAGTTTATCTTGATCATCGTTCTCAAGTATATCTTTTAATATTTCTGTGCAACGAATTACTTTGAAGGCTTTGTTATTTGAAAAGTAATTTGAGTAGACACTTTGGATGGTCTTGAATGTATCGTCATCGGTATAAATAGCGCAATATTTATTTGGAGGAACATAATTTTTGAAAATGGTAATAATATCATTCTCTGAAAAACATTGTTTTTCTAAAGTTCGTCTTTGTTTGTTTTTAAATGGCATTTGTAATTGTACTGGTTTGTCTCTTTCAGTTTTCTTAAGTACGAGCTGTATGCTAAATTCATTTAAGGGACGTTCAGATATATATATGTGATCGTTCATATTTTCAAGAGCAGAGTGGATTGTAGATCCACTAGAACTGGGATTTGTGTGGTTAACCTCGTTTATATTTAATTCAATTTTCTCATTTTGACTTTCGGTTTTTGTTCTGCTGAGTGCATCAGCATTCAGGTTTAACGTTCCTTTTTTGTAAACGATTTCATAGTCGAACTCTTCTAACTTGAGTCGCCATCTAACTAGTTTTGAATTCGGATCTTTAAGATTCATCATCCATTGCAATGGTCTGTGATCGGTCACGATTTTGAATTTGTGACCAAACAGGTAGGGGCGGAAATATTTCGTTGCCCAAACAATCGCTAAAAGCTCTTTTTCAATGGTAGAGTAACCACATTCCGAATCAGTTAGGGTTCTACTAGCATAGCAGATTGGTTTGTCGCTACCTATGGTGCCTTGAGATAGGACTGCACCTATTGCGTAGTTACTTGCATCCGTAGTTAGTACGAACGGTCGAGAGAAATCGGGGTATTGAAGAATTGGGTCGTTAATCAAGAGATCTTTACACATCTCGAAAGCTGTGACGTACTTTTTGTCGAGTGTTATTGATTTTCCTTTCTTCAAGCACTCTGTAAGTGGTTTTGTTAGCCTTGCAAAGTCCTTAATGAACTTGCGGTAGTATCCAAGGAGGCCTAGAAACGATTTTATTTCTTTTTGCGTCTTTGGGATAGGGAAATTTTTTACAGCTTTGATCTTGTCGGGATTGGGTTTTACTCCGTCCCTGGAAATTATATGTCCAAGAAATGCTGTTTCTTTGTGAAGGAATTCAGTTTTTTCTAGCTGCACTTTAAAATTGAATTCTTGTAATCTTAAAAAAACTTTCTTCAAGTTTTCAAGATGTTCTTGTAGAGAGGTTGAAAAGATGACTATGTCATCTAAATATACCAAACAGACTTTTCCCACGAGACCACTTAGTACATGGTCCATCACTCGTTGAAAAGTGGATGGAGCATTTTTAAGTCCGAACGGCATTCGTACGAACTCGAAGTGACCTCCTTCGACTGTAAATGCCGTTTTAGGTATATCTTTTGGGTCCATCTCTATTTGGTGAAACCCACTCGCTAAATCTAGAGTGGAGAAATACATGCATTTCCCTAATTTATCCAGGATCTCCGTTATGTTCGGGAGTGGATATTTGTCGCTAATTGTCTTTTCATTTAGACGACGAAAATCAATGACAAGGCGCCACTTTTTCGTGGGTATATCTTTTCCTTTCGGAACCACCCATACCGGGGAACTCCACGGCGAATGGCTTGGACGAATTATTCCTTGTCTGAGTAGTTCTTGTATCTGTTTTTGAACTTCCATTTTATGTACAAATGGGTATCTGTATGACCTGGTATATATAGGGACATCGTCGTTAGTTGGTATTTTATGTTTGACAGCGGTAGTGAAAGTAAGAGGTTGGGTTTTTTGAAAAAAAATATCTTCAAATTGTTTGCACAATTTGATTATGGATCTCTTTTCTTCAGAGTTCAGGTGGTTAAGTTTTAATGAATTTACTATTTCAGTATCGGGTATTTTCCTGTCATGCGATTGTGAGTATGTTTCTGTTATATTAATCTCGCAAAATTCAGTATTTGAATATGGACAGACTTTCATGGGTCGCTCCAGAAAAATAGTCTGTTCTTGGTTTGAAGTATTAATTACTTCAAGGATGCTATACCAATCTTTAGCGACATATATTCCCTCTGAAATGGAAACGCCTGGTTTGATTTCTGTTGGTCTTATGAAAATATCACCATTTCGTATGCTTACTGGGAGGCGACATATCATTTTTGAGTATGGGGGAATAATGTATTGCGATGATGTAGAATTTGGTTTAAAGAGTAGAGAAATACTGGAATTTTCTGTTATCAATTTTCGTTTTTCCAAGTCTATTTTTGCTTTAATTTGTGTCAAAATGTCTAAACCGATAAGGCCATCGAAGTATCCATGGAATTTGAATATTAAGAATCTAAATGTACCATGTGTTTGGAATTCTGAAAAAGAGTTAAATGTTATCGCTCTATTTATTGTGTGTTCTTTAAAAATTGTTTTTATAACTGTATTATTGATGGGGATTTGAAGTTGAGGGTCTGCAAACTCAGGATTAATGAAAGATGAAGACGCACCGGTATCTATTAGGAATCTGAGTGGTCTTCCAAAAGGTGAAGAAATATTTACATATGGTAAAATATTTCCATGTTTATTGATGTTTATATATCCGATTGGTTCCCAGAGGCTGGTTCGTGAAAATTTTCGGTATCTTCTGGGTGGTTAATTTCTTGGAACGTCTCGAGGTCTTGTTGAAACTGTTCGTTATAATACCTGTCCAGATTTTGGTATGGGTTTTCGATCTCCAGGTCCAGGTTGTCAAAGGGCTCGTACGGGTTCCCATATTCAGGATGTATTGAAGTACCTGGGTGTTCTATGTCGATGTTATGCAGTTCTCTAGAAGGACCTGCTTGTTTGAAAAAGTTGCTGGGTGTTCTGGTGTTTTGTAGACCTAAACTGTGTTGTGTTGGGGATTGGAGTTTGGAGTACGTGGTACTTGCCTCCATAGGTTCTTGTGGAGCTATATGTTGTCTATGTGAGAATTGGCCAGAGCCGGGGTTCGTTTTAAAAGGTCTGTTAAAATGGTGGTTACCTTGTCCTGGTATAGGATTTAAGTGATGTTGATTTTGTCTTGTTTGTGGGTTAAAAGGGTTAAGAGAATTATACATTTGTTGCCCTGGTCTATAACGTGAGTTGAAGTTAACGGTGTGGTTTGGTGTCTGTGGTTTTCTGAGAAAGACTTGAGGTTGTGGATTGAATTGGTAAACGGGGGGCACAAATTTCTTTTGTTGTTGGAAATATAATGGTTCGTGTTTCATATATGAAATGTTCTGTTCCTTTGTGCAATAAGCAAAGGCTTCTGATAGGGTTGAAGGTTTCATTGCCCTCACTGTGGAACCGAGAGGTTCTCTAAGTCCTGCAAGGAAGGTATTTAAACACATTTCTTGGTATAGTTTATTTTTTGCAATTATCACGTTGAGTTCTTTTTCATGTATCTGTATATGATTATTCATGGATGCTTGTATTTCCATAACTTCGCTGAAAAAATTTTCTAAGGTTTTGCTATTTTGTTTTAAATTGTGAAGGTCGCGTATGAGCGACGTTTCGTTCCGTTTGTCCGAATAGTGATTTATGAGGTTCGTTTTAATAGAGACCCAAGATAACGTTGTCCCGTACACGTTGAGGACTTCGTTGGCTGGGCCAACGATTTTATTCCTTATGGCTCGGAGTATGACCCTGCACAAATTTGTGCCATCGATACCCTCGAGAAGAGATAATATCTCTTCAACGTTTTTAATAAAATCGAAGAGAAGTCTTGGATTTCCATCGAAGGTTGGAATGTCCTTGACTATCTCTGGAACTCTAAGTGAGTTCATGAGTTCTATTGCTGCTGATGCAGCGACGGCTGCTGCTGCTGCAGCGGCTGCTGCTGCTGCTGGGTCTTCTTGTTGACCATTCAACATTATAGTTCTCTTTATGTTTAGATTAATTCTACTTTCTAAATAAGTTTCACTATCACTATCTAAATGCTTGCTAATGTTTTTAGTTAAATTATCTCTTTCAGATTTTTCAATATTTAAATTTATATTTTCAAAGTTAAATTCTTTATTTATTCCTATGCTTAAATTATTGGAGTTGACTAACTTTTTCCTTTGAGGTGGATAAGGATTATTTTTAATTTTTGGGATTTTAAATGGGAGCATGGGATGAAATTCGTTGTTTCGACTTACGTGATATAAAATTTCTTATTGTTCATACTGTTGAGCTGCTCCTCCAGGTTTTTGTTTGCACTTTTAGATGTCTCGATGAGTGTCTATGTATCGCACTGATATTATTTTCACAATATTCGGTTTGCTCCCGAAAAAAAAAATATTATCTTTTATCTCGTTGACGTTTTAGATTCACTCTCGGAGAAAAAAAAAAATTTTCCTCGTATATTAGTGTTTATTATCTCGATTTGCTCTCAAAAAGTTATCCCGTTACACTTATTTCGATTTGCCTTCGAATTTGCTCTCAAAAAAGTTATCCCGTCACACTTATTTCGATTTGCCTTCGACAGTGTTTTTATCACTTGCACTGAACTGTTGAAAGATTGACTATATTTTTTTTTTTTTTAGCTATGGTATATTTTTCCGATGAACCTTCGAATTTTTCTTCCGTATACACTTGTATTATATTAGAGTTCTTTTACGAGTTGGATTTTCCGATTAACCGTCGATATAATCTTAACTCGTTCCGTTCGACTGCGCCAGTTAAGGTAGGAAGTGTAGCGCTTAATAAAAAAAATCAACCTTTGTTTTATGAACAGCTCAGTGCTGTGTTTATTATCAAACTCAAACTCTTATGCTATGCATTACAATTTTTATATCAATCAAATGATGAATCGGCTATTTTACAAACAGAAATACGTTTAAGGAAAATGTGAAATAGAATTGCAAATATGAAATAAAATGAAATAAGATCTTATGAAATGCTTTTATAAATTAATTGTGGGAAACTGCTGATGATGGTTGTTGGTGCTGTTGGTGCCGATGACCTGGGTTGAGGCATGTGTCGTCTGAGGTATGTAACTCACGCATACCTTTGCGTGCACGCATACCTTTGCGTGCACGCATACGTTTGCGTGCACGCATACCTTTGCCTGCACGCATACCTTTGCGTGCACGCACACGTTTGCGTGCACGCACACGTTTGCGTGCACGCATACGTTTGCGTGCACGCATACCTTTGCGTGCACGCATACGTTTGCGTGCACGCATACGTTTGCGTGCACGCATACGTTTGCGTGCACGCATACGTTTGCGTGCACGCATACCTTTGCGTGCACGCATACGTTTGCGTGCACGCATACGTTTGCGTGCACGCATACGTTTGCGTGCACGCACACGTTTGCGTGCACGCATACGTTTGCGTGCACGCATACGTTTGCGTGCACGCATCCGTTTGCGTGCACGCATACGTTTGCGTGCACGCATACGTTTGCGTGCACGCACACGTTTGCGTGCACGCATACGTTTGCGTGCACTTATCCGTTTGCGTGCACGCATACGTTTGCGTGCACGCATACGTTTGCGTGCACGCATACCTTTGCGTGCACGCATACCTTTGCGTGCACGCATACGTTTGCGTGCACGCATACGTTTGCGTGCACGCATACGTTTGCGTGCACGCATACCTTTGCGTGCACGCATACGTTTGCGTGCACGCATACGTTTGCGTGCACGCATACCTTTGCGTGCACGCATACCTTTGCGTGAACGCATACGTTTGCGTGCACGCATCCGTTTGCGTGCACGCATACGTTTGCGTGCACGCATACGTTTGCGTGCACGCACACGTTTGCGTGCACGCATACGTTTGCGTGCACGCATACCTTTGCATGCACGCATACGTTTGCGTGCACGCATACCTTTGCGTGCACGCATACCTTTGCGTGCACGCATACCTTTGCGTGCACGCACACGTTTGCGTGCACGCATACGTTTGCGTGCACGCATACGTTTGCGTGCACGCATACGTTTGCGTGCACGCATACCGTTGCGTGCACGCATACCTTTGCGTGCACGCATACCTTTGCGTGCACGCATACCTTTGCGTGCACGCATACGTTTGCGTACACGCATACCTTTGCGTGCACGCATACGTTTGCGTGCACGCATACCTTTGCGTGCACGCATACGTTTGCGTGCACGCATACCTTTGCGTGCACGCATACGTTTGCGTGCACGCATACGTTTGCGTGTACGCACACGTTTGCGTGCACGCATACCTTTGCGTGCACGCATACGTTTGCGTGCACGCATACCTTTGCGTGCACGCATACCTTTGCGTGCACGCATACGTTTGCGTGCACGCATACCTTTGCGTGCACGCATACGTTTGCGTGCACGCATACCTTTGCGTGCACGCATACCTTTGCCTGCACGCATACCTTTGCGTGCACGCACACGTTTGCGTGCACGCACACGTTTGCGTGCACGCATACCTTTGCGTGCACGCATACCTTTGCGTGCACGCATACGTTTGCGTGCACGCATACCTTTGCGTGCACGCATACGTTTGCGTGCACGCATACGTTTGCGTGCACGCATACCTTTGCGTGCACGCATACCTTTGCGTGAACGCATACGTTTGCGTGCACGCATACGTTTGCGTGCACGCATCCGCTTGCGTGCACGCATACGTTTGCGTGCACGCATACGTTTGCGTGCACGCATACCTTTGCGTGCACGCATACCTTTGCGTGCACGCATACGTTTGCGTGCACGCATACCTTTGCGTGCACGCATACCTTTGCGTGCACGCATACGTTTGCGTGCACGCATACCTTTGCGTGCACGCACACGTTTGCGTGCACGCATACGTTTGCGTGCACGCATACGTTTGCGTGCACGCATACGTTTGCGTGCACGCATACCTTTGCGTGCACGCACACCGCTTAGGATCTCAAGAACGTTCAGGATCTCAAGGCCGTTCAAGATCTCAAGGCCGTTCAAAATATCAAGACTTTTTAAGATCTCAAGACCGTGCAAGATCTCAAGACCGTTCAAGATCTCAAGACCGTTCAGGATCTCAAGGCCGTTCAAGATCTCAAGGTCGCTCAGGATCTCAAGGCCGATCAAGATCTCAAGGCCGTTCAAAATATCAATATTTTTCAAGATCTCAAGAACGTTCAGGAGCTCAAGGCCGTTCAAAATCTCAAGGCCACTCAGGATCTCAAGGCCGATCAAGATCTCAAGGCCTTTCAAAATATCAACACCATTCAAGATCTCAAGGCCGTTCAAGATATCAAGACTGTTCGAGATCTCAAGACCGTTCAGGATCTGAAGACCGTTCAAGATCTCACGACTGTTCAAGATCTCAAGACCGTTCAGGATCTCAAGAACGTTCAGGAGCTCAAGGCCGTTCAAGATCTCAAGGCCGCTCAGGATCTCAAGGCCGATCAAGATCTCAAGGCCGTTCAAAATATCAAGACCGTTCAAGATATCAAGACTGTTCGAGATCTCAAGACCGTTCAGGATCTGAAGACCGTTCAAGATCTCACGACTGTTCAAGATCTCAAGACCGTTCAGGATCTCAAGAACGTTCAGGAGCTCAAGGCCGTTCAAGATCTCAAGGCCGCTCAGGATCTCAAGACCGTTCAAGATCTCAAGACCGTTCAGGATCTCAAGGCCGTTCAAGATCTCAAGGCCACTCAGGATCTCAAGGCCGTTCAAGATCTCAAGGCCGTTCAAAATATCAAGACTTTTCAAGATCTCTAGACCGTGCAAGATCTCAAGACCGTTCAAGATCTCAAAACCGTTCAGGATCCCAAGACCGTTCAGGATCTCAAGGCCGATCAAGATCTCAAGGCCGCTCAGGATCTCAAGGCCGATCAAGATCTGAAGGTCGTTCAAAATATCAAGACTGTTTAAGATCTCAAAACCTTTCAGGATCCCAGGCATGCGTTACACATGCGTTCCGCGTGCGTTACGCTTGCGTTACGCGTGCGATACGTGTTCAAGATCTCAAGGCCTTGAGATCCTGTACAGTCTTGATATTTTGAACGGCCTTGAGATCTTGATCGGCTTCATTTTTTACAGACAAACATTTATAACAAAAAAAATTCTATCTTTTTATTGTATTGGATAAGAAAAAAAGAGGGTGTAGGGGTTTCCTTCCGTTTAAGCAGGAATTTAAAAAAAAAAGACTTAACAAATATTAATTTAATTATTTAAGAACAACGGCAGCACTTGTTAGGTCAAATTATAATTTTTTTTTTTAACTTTCTTCTTCTTCAAAGTTTTTCAAGGGTGTTTTTCTGAAAAATTATTTTTTTTGGAATTTTAATTTTGAAGCTTAAAAAAATTTTGTGAAATAAAATTTTTACTATATAAATAGTACAGGAAAATTAACAAAAAAACAATCGTTTTATGGAACGAAATATAGGACGGCTTTTTATACCTGAAAGAGAGCTATTAGGAAAGCTTATGCCCAGTTTTTCGGGATGCCATCCCCCTGGGGAAATCCGCCATTTTGGAAAACGCGGATTTCATTGATTTTTATTAATGGCGTAGTTTCTTCTTGTCAAATGACAAAAATTACAGTTTAAAAAGTGCCAACTACCGAAATAACGGGCTATTCAAAATAACACCTCTTAGGAAAACCCTTTACATACAAAAAAGAATAGGATTTTGTGTACTTGCTTTTTAGGTAAAACAACTAAGAACAGGGTTTCTGTTCTAATTTGTCTGACGTTTCTCATAAATCTGTGCTGTTCTGTTCTGTTTTGGATCTGACTTTTTCCTCATTATACAACCCAATAATAAACAGATGTCTTACACTCACAATAAAAAGTGTGATATGAAAAAAAGACAAAGGTTATAAAATGTTTGTTTTTGGTATCCACAATAGACATTCCTGATGGGGTACCAAAACATGTCCAACAATTTTTTACTAGGGAGGGCCTCAGGAGTGTTTGAAAAGCTTCCTCGTCCAAATTGTTGGTACTGAAATCCAGCAAGAGCTTGTCATGTATCTGACAAGATTTCCCCGTCTAGATTTCCCTACTAAAAACTAACTAGGGCCTTGACAGAAACTTGAATTTTTCGAGATGGGCTGTTTAAAAAAATTGCTCAAAAAATGCAGGATTAATTGAAGATCCCAGGATGTAAACTTGGATTTCTAGTAATAAAATGAATAAATGATCATCTTCCTTTCAACAAAGTTGCAAACCTTGATGAAATATTGCAAGCGGTTAAGAAAGTCAACGAAGAAGATTAGGGAAGAAAAAGTAGGCACAAAATGGGACGAAACTTATATATCACCAAAAATAACATTTGATTGGAGACGTACTCAAGCCAATATTAGAACTAAACAAGCTGGTTTAATGCGAGTTAGTTTTCCCTAAATAAAATTAAAATGACTCCAATTTAAAAACAAAAAATACAGACAAATTGTTTATACCTATTTTTTTATTCATTGTAAACACGATTTAAAAATATCACAAAGTCACTATTTCTAATGACGTCTCAAACGGAAACGCTTGATGGTCTTGTAACGGTAACCATCATCAGCCAAAACGGTTTGGATCTCTGGCTGGGGTTCTGGAAGAGCAAGTTTAGCTGCTTCAACTGGAGGCAAGTATTCGATGGATGGGAGCTCGTTGCCATCACGACGATGCCTCAAACGGAAACGCTTGACGGTCTTGTAACGGTATCCATCATCAGCCAAGACGGTTTGGATCTCGGGCTGGGGTTCTGGAAGAACAAGTTGAGCTGCTTGAATTGAAGGCAAGTATTCGTTGGATGGGAGCTCGTTGACATCACGACGATGCCTCAAACGGAAACGCTTGACGGTCTTGTAACGGTAACCATCATCAGCTAGAATGGTGGGTTCCTCAGAAGCAATAGCAACTGGAGCAGCTACTGGGGGCAAGTATTCGTTTGAAGGAATAACACCTTCCTGAACTGGAGGAAGGTATTCAGTTGAAACTGCAGCTGATGCAGCTGTAGCAATAACAGCGAAGAGGACCATAAAGTATTTCTAGAAAAATAAATAGATTAATGAAGATTTATTTTTAGGGACCTTCCCATCAATTAATTTTATTTTAAAAAATAATAAATTCGACCAACCATTCTTCTGTTTTAGATAGTTCCCAGTATTTGAATTGATTTAAGTGAATGATGATTGTTCTTAGTATTTTTCTCTATTTATATAATATTCTATATCCAAAATTCTGATTTCATCGTTTTGTTAAGATCTAATGAATGCTCCATTTGTTAAACGCCTTTCACACTTAATTCATTGATTAATATTGTGGGTGAGCTATTGCGCTGGCTGAGTCTTGTTAATTGCTTTTTACCTTGAAAATTTGCATACATTAAATGAGGGCTACTCAAATTTGCATTAATAAGTTTTCATCTAATTTTTGTAGATTTATAGTTTAGTCATGTTAACGAATCTATTATATTTCTATACCATATTTATACTCACTGTAAAAAAGCTATTAATCGTTCAATTTAAATCAATAAACAATGAATTTGGAATTTTAAAAATGATTCTCGATTTTGGTTGTATCGTAGTTCTCTATATTAAAAATTTAAAATGACGTATGAAAGGAATATGGAAGGTGTTCAACAAAAATCTAATTAAGGAATGCTCCATAATACTCAGCCATATCGGCTATAATGACACATTAAAAATCTTCCATTTCTACGTAAATCATGAAACTTGAAGCCATCTGGTCCATCTTAATTATACTTCTTTTTATTCACAAAGGCAACCATTCACCAATAATTTTGAATTTAGCACTCTTGGCTATTATTCAAGCCACGTGCTTTTTCGTAAATTTAAACCGAAGCTCCTCGCACGGCATTCAGGGTTTTCTCAACTTTCACCTCTCTATAGTCTAGGAAAATAAGATACAAAAATGTCCTTACTTCGAAAAAGATTCCGACAAAGCTGAATTTTTGTGGAGAGCTTCATATTTTTGCCCTAAACATTTCTAGGGCGGGCCACGAGACGAGACTCTGCAAGACTTTTGTAAGTCTCGTCTCAGTCTCGTTGAATTCGAAAATTTTCAGTCTCTTCTCCGTCTCGTAAAAATTAAGTCTCGTCTCGGCCTCGTCTCCGAAAAATACGATTTCCGGACAAACTGTTGAATATTGGAAGATTGGAACCAAATATTTTCGATTATCGTTTGATTATGTGCAGAAGAAAATAAATATTTAACTGAAATTGGATTTCGTAATTAATTAGACTCTCTGTTTCGGTCCCAATATACAGTCTCGTCCAGATTTCGTCTCGGTTGCTTAAAAGACAGTCTCGTCTCGTCTCGGTCTCGTCATGCGAGACCGAGATCGAGACCGAGACTTTTCTCGTCTCGTGGCCAACCCTAAACATTTCCTGAACTTTAAGAACTTTAGGGGGGTTAGGGGGGTAAAATGCACTTTTTTATAAACTACCCGAAAACTAAAGGCTTTTTTTTGAAAAAAAAAAAGTTATAGCTACACATTGTAGCTCATAAAATTCTACACAAAAAAAATTGTAACACTTTTTTTCGTATAATTTTGTTCGTATGAATTTGGAGGAAAACGGTCTGAAAACATTTGGGTGCAGTATATTTATTTAGTCAAAAAAGAAGTTTATTTTTTCACAAAATGATCCATAAACATCTTGTTGACAGAACAATTTTCTAAAAAATAACATATTGCCGACTTCTGTATAGCAATCCTATCTTAAGTTATGACGGTCCAAAGATCAATTCGCAATTTGTAAGAGCAGAGAAATAGTTGCATCATCAACCAAAACTTCTGGTTTCTCAAAAATAACTGTGAAACTTCGAGGTTTTCATTTGATTATTTCATTATATACATTTGCGAGCAAAAATATGGAATCACTCAAGTTTGCCTTCTAAAAACAACAATCGCGATGGATACAATACCTATAATTAATTGTTAATAGGCTCGTTTTAAAGCTTGAACTTAAAACTTTAAATTGAGGGTAAAATACTAGTTAAATTTAGCAATTTTGGCTTTGAAACACTGATAGCCAATAAATACGCCCATAGTTGGTCTTTGGTTTTGAGTGTGCTGTTAAAAGTAAATTGCAACACATCTTGAGCTTGGCCTATTTGGCCTCCTTATTTTTGAAAAAAATGGATACCACACCTGTAGATTTAAGTCAAGTTCAGTAGCGGATCTAGGATTTTGCTGTGGGGGGGCTTGGAGTTTGGAAATCCAGTTTGTAAATTTGAAGTTATATAACCGAAAAGGAATTTTGACATCACTTTTCCTTTAATAATAGCCGTGTTTTTTGTGCCCTTATATCCGCTCCTATCGCGCTTTATAATTTTTTCAAAACGAAGCACAATAAGAAGAATTTGGGATTGATGTGTTAGGCATGGGAATTTTTTTTAAAAGCCAGTATTAAGGCTCAGCAAAACATGGTAGGATAACTAATTTTATAACTTTAAGTTCTAGCCACGTTACCTAACGAACAAATTCGTTTATTTATATGTATATTGCTTAATAATTGATTAGGTATCAAGTGCCCACCTTTGTACATTATGTAAGTGTTTGTTTAAATAAGCTGAAGGTATGCTTTGAACTTCACCTTTTTAACAAAATTTAAAAACTGTTTGTAATGCTAGTTCAGAAAAATGATATTTAAGCAGTGTTGCCGTTTTGACCTGTTTCATGTCAAATTTGACAAGATTTCACCGCTGTTGACAGGAAATGAAATACAAATCTTGTCAAAAGTGTTTTGACTTGTTTTTTGACTTTATTCAATAATTCAATGTGCAACTTAACGTTTTGTTAAAATATTTTAAAATACATTTCAAATTCAGTGTAGGCCGAGTGTAGTGTGTTATACTATGAACTGCAATCAATGAAGTTACCTTTGAATATATATAATATGGAGTACAGCCTAACAAAATCCATTAGCTGCAAGCTGCACAAAACAACTGGTTTCGGTTTACAAACTAATCCTTATTTGGGAGCAGAGTGCAAGGAAAAACTTATCGGAAGTGAGCGACGAAGAAATTCATATTTGTAGAAAAAACTGCAAAAATTTTATTATGAAAATAAAAAATGTATGTACCTTAACTTAAGTACCTATGTACCTATTTTTATATAATAATAATTTATGAAATATTATTTATTTTAATTAACACGTTGAATTGAATTTGAAATACTTTATGTTTTGTTTATAATTAATAAAATGTGTTTATGTTATCATTAATATTTGGTTTTTGATATTTGACTTTTTTTTGACTAGAAACTAAATCTTCAAATATTTGACTTGATTTGAAAAAGACAAATAAAGTCATCAAGTCAGATTTGACTTTATTTGGAATTTCGACTTGGCAACACTGTATTTAAGTGGTCTTTCTGGCAAAAGCTCATATGTGCTTTGACAGTATCAGTCCTCTGAGATCTCATTTTCTTTAATTAGTCAAAGCAACGAACCTACCTGTTTTCTTCAAATTGTCACTGGAAAGCACGAAAATAAGATTTTGTGGATCGAAAAATAAAATATCAAAATTTCAAGACTTTTTGTCGGGCATAAGAAACAGCTGCTCTAAGAAATAAGCTGCACCGCTCAATTTTGCAAGTGTCAATGAATTTTCGTCTACACTGCACCTACATACACTTTCTATTGCTGCTCAAAAAATGTGTCGATACATTTTTAAGCCACTCAAGATCTCTATAGAGATTGTAAACATTCATGTCCACCTGCAAGATTTTTCTGAGTTCACAGAGTTTCTCACGCTTTTGGAATTTGGCTCCTCGACTAGAGAATTTGTATTGAATTGCTTAGTCCAAAAATATTTTGTATGTATTGTATTGGACCTTTGAAATTTTAAAAACTAAGGCCGTAAGAAACAATTCCTGTTGTATTAAACATTTACACTAAGCTTTACACCCCGGTGTTCTAAATTAGCCTCAATTGCGTTTCTTTCGTTAAATTAGCTAAGTTTTTAGTGTAGGTAAACAGTTGTTGCTTTTGACATGTAAATGTTAAGCCCCAACCACGTTTTTTTAAAATTATATCTTCAAGCTTTAGTTCCAACTTCGGACTTTGAAAATCCTTATACCTATGCCCCAAAAGCTCTCTGGAATAAGGTTAGTTTTTAGGGAGTTAGTTGTTTAACCCTAACTACGTTTTTTGTCCAATATTCTCAGACCTTATTTTTTTTTTCAATTTTCTGGGTTTTGTTTTAAGGGGAAATTGTCGTTGAATGAAACATATCCATTTTTCATAGCCCCCAATTGTTTTTTTTTTTTCAATTCACTTCATAGGCTTTAGCCCCAACCTTAGGGCTTAGAAAAGAAGTTGCAGAACATGTAAATTGTTCAGCCCCAACCACGTTATTTTGTCCATCAAAATTCTCATCTTAACAATATTTTAGACGAATATACAATTTAGCACGTTGTAATGTATTGCTTTCTTTATTTCAAATTATTTTAGCAATCGGCTGTGGGGGGGGGCTTTAGCCCCTAAAGCCACCCCCTGGATCCGCCACTGCGGAGGGGTCATAGTTTATTCAAAGAGACGTTCACAAGTGATCATGGTTAAGATGTCTAAAATTAATGAAGCTATTTGGTGCATGAAATTACATGTTTGGATAAGTAATATTAAATGGGCGGTAGGGATTTTATATAGATCACCAAGTACACCGGTAAGTCTTTTTAAAACATTTTATATGAATTGGTGGATAGAAGAAATGAAAGATGAACTTAATGTCATTGTCGCTGTAAGAACCATACCGATTTAATCTTAGCTAAAACTATAAATTTAGTGTCACTTTTCGTTTTTATTCTTGCTATTTCTGATTAAAAATATTTTTTTTTTCTTTTTATATATCAAGATACTCGTAGTGTATAAATCATTTTGTAAAATTATTGTTAATTACATGATTTCTTTTTTACTTTTTTAATTTTTTAATTTTATATTTACTTACTCATGAAATGCCATATCCGGCAGACGGCAGATTGCCATGTCCGTATTCTTAAGTTTATAATTGTATCAATATAGAATCGAAAAAATAAAGAATTTTATCTATCTTATCATGTCCATCTGCCTGCATCTCTGGCATATTTGTTATCCAGCGGCTTGCACAAGATTGCATACCTCCTCTGAGAAGCTGATCGGCTTGCTGTATTCGATTTATTTAATGCATCTCTTATAAGAAAATTAATTTGGTAATAACCACTGCCAAAATATTTGATGGTTTTTTAAAAGGCCAATTGAAGAGGTATAACTCAAAACAACCTCGAAAATGTAGCCGTTATTTTTGCACTTTGTTAACATTTTTGGTAATGTTTCATTCGGTCCCAGAAGTTAAAAGCTTGGATTTATCATAAGGACAACATTATAAAGACAGGCATTCAATCAAAAATCTACCATGTTCAACGCATAGTATTATTTTCACGTTGACTGTGCTAATTTTGAAAACTTTTGTTTTTGGCAAATTGGCTCTAGTATTGCAGATTTTTACAAATAAGTTGCTATTGGTTTTAGATACAATAATAAACTATACCATTTTGAAATCCGCATTCGACACGCATATTTAAGAAATAGTTGGCCACTTAGGTATTCGTGCATTTTTTCATACCAGAGATGATTTAACTTTTTCAAAAATTATTTTCTCTCAAATTTTGCATCGAAAATCAAAGTTCAATAATTTTTTTCTCTAAGAATTCCAACAGTTATTATAATTTTTGTCTTCTTATGTTTTGGCACAAACAATGTTTTATATTGCTACGAAAAAAAAAAACGGTAGAATTCATTCACTCGTAGTCGTGGTATTCAAAAACGTAAAGTAACGAAAAAAAATAATGCACTGAACAAGTAAATGCATATCTACTTGTGGTTAGGATAGACTTTTTTTATAAGTTTGCAGGACGGTCATAAAGTCTACTATGAGGCATTCCAAGGTTATCCATTATTTACTGGACACCCTGTATATTTAGTTTCTTTTGCTAAAGAGTTTTTCTATTGATTTTCATCATGTTTCCGTAAGCTATAAACGCTATGCCATTTGAGAAGTTGGATTTTTTTTGTATCAAAGAAGATTTATATGTTTCGAGTTTCTCTTCACCTTATGGCTATATCAATTCCTATGTCCATATCAATTTCCTATATCCTTTGCATGCCCTTTGTCAATTCAGCACAGTATACATATTTCTACTCGCTATAAAGTCGTTATAAAGTCATTGTCGTCTGGTGCTTTAGCTGCTGCAAGGAATAGAGAGATAGGAGACAGCATTTTAGCCTTTCAAATTCGGTATTTCCTATTTAGGTAAAACACTGGAATTCCATTTATTAGTATGCAAGTTTAAGCAATGATCATTACTTAACTGCATCAAAGCTTCAAGAGCAAAGAGCTGAGGTTCTTGCAAGTAGCCAATTTGTTTTTTTTAAGAAGAACATACATTATTTCCAGGTATTGGTGTAAATTTTTGCAAACAAACATTAAATAGTAGTGTCAAATCGGTGAAGTAACATAATAAACTAAGGCCCAGTTTTTCAGTAGCGAGTTAAACCAGTTAACTCTAGAAAATGATTTGTATATACATAGTTACATCACGAAGCAGTTTTTAAGGGGAGGATGAATTCAAAAAGGCTTCAAAAATAACGAAGATAAAATATCAAAAGAATTTGTTGTATTAACCCAGAGTTAACTCAACATATTTAGTGAGTTTAGGGGCCAGTTATAGCTATCATTGAAAACCATCATTGAAAAAGTTAGCTGTTTATTTTGAGGCCCTTGAAAAGTTTAATCATTAAATATTTTAATGCAGAAATATAGCTTACGACTTCAAAAATATTTCTCCTCCCAAAAAAATTCATTTTGATCCATATCTTCCCCATAACTTAACTTATAATTATTACAATGATCATTGGTAAGGTAGTTCATCATTGAAAAATTAAAAGTTACTTTATGGGGAAGATATGGGTCAAAATGATTTTTTTTTGAAGGAGAAATAATTTTAAAGTCGTAAGCTATATTTCTGCATTAAAATATTCAATGATTAAAGTTTCGTAGGGTCTCAAAATCAACAGCTAACTTTTTCAATGATGGTTTCCAATGATAGCTATAACTGGGCCCTAACTCGAGTTTAACTCTAACCCTGCACTGAAAAACTGGCCCTAAAGATTTAAACGAAATTTTCAAGAAAAAAGATTAGTACTTGCCAAACGATTTCTGTGTTTAAGCTCAAAGTACCATACCTTGGCCCGCATTTTAATAAAATAAAATAACGGCCAGTTAGCCAGGAGTAAGATTTCTGACACTTACGAGATAGATAAACCAACAAGGATGGTGGTTTAGCGAAAGGTTAAACAAGAACAGTAATTCACGAATTATCTCATAATCCATGCTTACATGAGAGCTTGAAATTTACAGGTGACTCAAAGCGCTGTTTTTATTTATATGGCTTTAGGATTTTTAGCAATTAAAACAAATTAATTTCATGCTTTTGAAAATTAATTTATTATCCATTGAAATTTTACATATAGACTAAGAGCCCAGGGCCGCTAGACATACGTCATTTTATCAAAGCTGAGATTTTGTGTGTGAATTTATATCATGGTAGGTAACAACGAATGGGTACTACAAATTTTGGATCCGGGTGCAATTCAGAAATAATGAGTGTTTAATGCCCATTTTCTTCAGTTTCAGTTAAATTTAACTGAGCCATTATTCCAGAGTTTTTCCAGATTTGGTTTTCTTCACTTTCAGTTAAATTTAAAGGCATTATTAAAGAAACGTCAATTAACGATAACTGAGGTATTAGTTAATGGAAGTAAATTGAATTAAGAAATTCACTTTCTTGACAAAACATTAGCGCATGTTTTGACATTATTTGTCATTCTGTGAATATTTCATATATACCTATGTATGTTTACAAAAATCAAACTTATTTTTGCTAAGAAGTGAATTATATCTGGGATAGTTGGTCTAATTCCGATGAAGAATAACTCGTCGTTGAAAATAGAATACAAAATATATTTTATTAAAAACTTAAAAAATCGAATATTTAATAAAACACTTTATTAGTTACGTAAATTAATAATAAGTTCATAGTATTGTTTATAGATATGTATAGATACTTAAATACTTCCTGTCGCCGCCCTTTGCTTCAAGCCTTTCTGCTGCATATTCTTTTCGAATATTGTTCGACGACTACAAATTATTTACAGTCAATTGATGAACAAAGAATAAGTAAATAAAGGGACATGCAGTATTCCTGACTTTTTACTGGAAGTTTGGAAGTTTCAATGGAAATAATGGAGGTGTTCATTAATGGAAATTTTAATATAACTGAGTTCCAGAAATCATGAAGAAAACCAAATTTTAACTGAAAATTTTAAACAGTTTGTTAAATTTAATTTTCTTTTAGCTAAGTAATATTTAAAATGAATTAAACTGAGTGTGAAGAAAATAGGCCTAAGGTGTATAAAAAAGTGTCAAAATTACTCATTTTATCAAAGCTGATTTTTTGATATGTTCAAAAGAAAGGTGTCACAAACTTTGTTTGACACTTGCCAGACACCTACATGGGTGCCTAACGGCAGCCAGACACCTTAACAGTGTCAACAAAATGGTGCCATTTACGTTATAGTATTAAAGCTAGTTTTTATTTATGTTGTTAAGACAACAATTTAATAATGTTTCCCAAACAGCCAGACACCTACATGGGTGCTAAACGGCAACCAGACACCTTAAATATCAAAATATTAGTGCCATTTACGTTATAGTATCAAAGCTTTATTTTATATTTGTTGTCAAGAGAACTATTTAACTATGATAATAAAACGAAAATGGTCACGGCTATTTTGAGCTTAGAGGTGTCTGGCGGCGGCAACGCCCCACTGTAGTTGTCTGGCTGCTTGGGAAACATTGTTTAATAGTTCTTCTGACAACATATATAAAATACAGCGTTGATACTATAAGGTAAGTGGCACTAATATTTTGATCTTTAAGGTGTCTGGCTGCCGTTTAGCACCCATGTAGGTGTCTGGCTACTTGGGAAACATTGTTAAATAGTTCTCTTGACAACATATATACAATAAAGCTTTGATACTGTAACGTAAATTGCACTAATATTTTGAGATTTAAGGTGTCTGGCTGCCGTTTAGCACCCATGTATGTTTCTGGCTACTTGGGAAACATTGTTAAATAGTTCTCTTGACAACATATATAAAACATAGCTTTGATACTATAACGTAAATGGCACTAATACTTTGATCTTTAAGGTGACTGGCTGCCGTTTAGCACTAGGGCTGCCAGATTTAATTTGGTGAATATCGGGACGCCAGGGCCCAAAAACCGGGACAAATCGGACATTAGAAAATATCTATATTTATACAAATCTTAAATGCAATGGCGCAAAATTTTTGTCGATTTAGTATGACGTTAAATCATTTTTGAATTAATAAATTTAAAACGAGTTTAGCATTGTACTATCTCATAACATAAAACTTTACATAAATTAAAATTTATTTTGTTTATTTAGTATCGTATACTGAATCCATATGACACCTCTTAACCATTCTAAATGTCAAAATGAGGTGTGCTACTACATTTTTTGCACAAGCGGCACTTTTTTGTACGTGTTTTACAAGTTCAAAAATATTTAAAACTTAGAAAATTTTACTAAACTGTTTTAAAATTAGAAAATATGTTACCCGGGGCTTAGACAAGCGAGTAGAACTAGTAACATTTGTATCATAGCGTTAGTTTTATGAATGTTTGTGTTACTAGTAGCTCTCTGTGCGCTTTGTCAACTAGTATGATATTTTAAAAATATTTCATAAAGAAAAATACAAAAAATATGGAAACTATGGAAACAAAACAAAAACTGAAAATAAATACACTACATTACCCGGGGTTTAGACAAGCGAGTAGAACTAGTAGCGTTAGTGTATCAGAACAGGAGAGAGCCAACTAGTAGCCCAAATAGTATAATATTTTTGCCTGCGAGTAGCCTGCCAGTTATCCTACTAGTGTAGTGTATTTTTTTAATTTATTTGTTTTGTTTCCATAGTTTCCATAATTTGTATATTTTTCTGTATGAAATATTTTTAAAAAATCATACTAGTTGACAAAACGCGCAGAGAGCTACTAGTTATACATACATCCATAAAACTAACACTATGATACAAATGCTACTAGTTCTACTCGCTTGTCTAAACCCCGGGTTAGGGGCCAGTTATAGCTATCATTGAAAACCATCATTGAAAAAGTTAGCTGTTGATTTTGAGACACTTCGAAAGTTTAATCATTGAATATTTTAATGCAGAAATATAGATTACAACTTCAAAATTATTTCTCATCAAAAAAAAAATCATTTTGACCCATATTTTGCCCATAACGTTACTTTTAATTTTTTCAATGATCATTGGTAAGGTAGTTCATCATTGAAAAATTAAAATTCATTTTATGAGAAAAGTTGTGAAAAACTGGCAGGCAACTCGCAGGCAAAAATATTATACTATTGGGGCTACTAGTTGGCCCTCTCTTGTTCAGATACACTAACACACATAAACGCTACTAGTTCTACTCGCTTGTCTAAGCCCCGGGTTAAGTAGAGTCGTTCTTAGGGCCAGTTTGTTCCCAGTGGGTTTAATTTAGTATGTGACTTTCATAGGCTTTAATTAACTCATGCTTTGAATTTTGTAACCAAAATTTGATCAACAAAAACATTTGAGGATTTCCCAGCTCCACTAATCATGGATTTAAGATAATCAGCTGTAACCAAACTGGCCCTTTATCCTTAAAATTAGGCTTTTAAACTTTTGGCCAATATTTTTCGACTAACTAAGAATCATCTTCCGCATTGCAAAATTATGACAAAATCAAAAATGCCAATAGCGAGATATTCGAGAAAACGAGTAAGAAGCCGTTAATTTGCACAAGAAACCCAAACATTTATTTCAGTTTTTGGATTTTTTTTTGGAAAAAACTTATGCAGTGTTATAAAATCTGTTCTAGGGATTACATGTACGAAGTTTTATCAAAACTATTGGAGACATTTTGTTTAGAAAACTTGATAAAACCGAAATTTTCGTATGACCGTTTTATCCAAATAAGCTAAAACAAAACATTGAATCTCACTAGGGAATAACATAGAATGTTTCACACCAAATTTGAAGCAAATCCACCGATTCGCTTATGCTTTAGCTCGATATAAATCGGGAGGCAAACAAAACGCTCCCCGGACGTCTTTTGTCGAAAATTAGTTTTTGGACTTCGTAATGTTAGTTTTGATTAAAACCTTGAATATTGATTTTGACTCAAAACCAATAATTGCTCTATATAGCAAGTAGGAATGGAAAGTCGGGACAAAATCGGGACGTTTTGTAAATCGGGACAGATATCGGGATAGGGTTGAAATATCAGGACTGTCCCGCCAAAATCGGCATGTCTGGCAGACCTATTTAGCACCCATGTAGGTGTCTGGCTACTTGGGAATCATTGTTAAATAGTTCTCTGGACAACGTATATAAAACATAGCTTTGATACTTTAACGTAAATGGCACTAATATTTTCAGCTTTAAGGTGTCTGGCTGCTGTTTAACACCCATGTAGGTGTCTGCTTGGGAAACATTATTAAATAGTTGTCTTAACAATTAAAACTAGCTTTGATACTAAACCGTAATGGGCACCATTTTTTTGACACTTTTAAGGTGCCTGGCTCCCGTTAGGCACCCATGTAGGATGTAGGTGTCTGGCATGTGTCAAACAAAGTTTGTGACACCTTTCTTTTGAACATATTAAAAAATCAGCTTTGATAGTATGACGTAATTGTGACACTTTTTAATGCACCTTTAACACTCATTATCTCTGAATTGCACCAGAATTGTAGTACCCATCCGTTCTTACCTACCATGGTATAAATTCACACACAAAATCTCAGCTTTGATAAAATGACGTATGTCTGGCGGCTCGGGCTCTTAGTCTAATAAGACACTTAAACACAAGAGTTATTTTGAGTTTTTTAAAAAATTCCCATTTTTCAGTTCTTTTTTTTTATATATATATTTAGCGCGTGCTAAAGGGGTTGTGACTACCCTTAACATGTTAAACACAGCAGCGATTAGGTAGGTTCGAGGGGATTTAAAAGGAGATACCGATGCACATTGGTTTTGAATGTCTGTAAATCACAATGGGAGGGGAAAACATGGCTGGGTAGAGCATTCCACATTCGTGTAGTGCGACTAAAGAAAGAATCTCTGTACTTAACATTACGTCCGAAGTTGGGCTCAAGGGTTAACTGATGGGCATTCCTAGAAACGCGGGTATTACGGTTGAATTGTTTAAGGGGAGTATTGCAACTGGCTATTTCACTAGAGCAATGTTTGTTGAAACAACGGTAAAATAACGAAAGGCATGAAACATTTCGACGGTGCTCAAGAGATAAAAATGTTTCCGTTATAGTTCTTTAACCTATCATTTTAAGAGCTCTCTTTTGAATTCCATCCAATAGACTCAAGTGGGTTATTGGAGCACCTGCCCAAATATGGGAGTTATAGTCAAGTTTTGGACGAATAAAGGCTTTTTAGATTACAGCCAGATCAGAAGGGGAGAAAGATTTCTTGCATCGACGAAGAAAACCTAAACACTAAGCAGCATTCTTAGCGAAATCAAATATGTGGTCGTTCCATAAAAGGTTCAGTTTCCTCTATGCAAGTGCCACTCATGGATAGCAGCATTGAGGGTGGGTTTCGTATTAACGACTGAAGACAGCATTGGGTTTTAGAAGCATTAAATTCTACACGGTTTTTTTTTCCCCACTGGACGATGCTGTCAAGATCAGAATTTAATGAGCTTATCATACGCTGCCGTTCTAGTTCCACACCCGAAGGACATGGATGTAAATCTAGAATCGAATATGAAAAACTGAGGGTACTGTCATCAGCAAAACAGTTTAATGGATTCGAAGTTTCAGATAAGAGTTCATTTATGAAAATAAGGAAGAGGGTCGGAGACAAAATGGAGCCCTGGGGCACAGCAGCATTTATTTTGTGGATATCAGACTTTAAACCGTCCAATACAACTTGTATTGACCGGTACGAAAGGTAATTTCTAATCCAACGAAGAAGAGATTCAGCAATACCAAATGCACACATTTTCGATAAGAGAGCTTGATGCCAAACTCTATCAAATGCTTTTGAAATTTATCAGCGTTTCCATGACCTTGGAAAGAAGGAACGTAAGTGCAATTGGTCGATAGTTAGAGGGTGAAGAAGATACGCCTTTTTTAGGGACAGGCTATACAAATTATGTTTTCCATCCACTCGGAAAGAGACCAGAGTAGGACAAATGAAAAAGCTTACACAGTCGTTTTGCCAGCGTTGAAGAACACCTCTTCAGAAGAATGGGAGGGATACTATCCGGGCCAGCTGATTTGTGTATGTTGAGATCTTTAAGAACTCTAGAAACTGCACGAGTGCGAAAGAAGATTTGTCCCATAAAACCATTTACGCTCTCAAGTACAGGAGGAGTCATAAAACTTTCTGGCAGCGTCGAATTAACAGAAAACTGTGCTGCAAGCAAATTGGCTTTATCTAGTGAGCTGATAAAAGGAGTAAAAAGGAGTATCATTGAAGAAGAGCGTTGGAACCGAGGACGAGGTGGTGTTTCGTGTGGTTTTTGCAGAAAAAAAATCTCGGCATACCTTCCTTCGGGTGTCGTCCGACCCGAATAGCGTAGCCACGAAGAAATATGTACATTGAAATCGACCGTAACAACGATATCACTGTGCGGAAAATGGGAAATAATTCTCTGGATGGAGTCGGATAGTGCATCGAATTCATTGGAAGTCGAATTACCATCCAAACTAGGACTACGATAAATAAAACAAGTATGAATGATGCGCTTATGAATGATGAATTTGAACCACATGAAATTAAACTAAAAACATATACATACTGTTAACGGGTCAATAATTTTATTTAAATTTTGCAGATATTTTTTTGTTAAAAATAATACCATTCTTGCATTCTAAAGGGTCCGCCAAATAACTTTTTTTTGTTTTGAAAATGCATCATCAACATCGAGTGTAGCTTCGGCTGTGTGGCTCGTAGCGCCGCCCTGTTGAAACCAAATGTTGCCAATATCCTCCTGAACAAAAATTCGTTCAACATGGCCCGATAACGATCGCCATTGGCTGTAACGGCCACTCCTTGCTCAGTTGAAGAAAAATGGCCCAATTATGCCTCTGAACCAAAATCCGCATCAAACAGTGACTCGTTTTGGGTGTATCGGCTTTTCAATGTATGCGTGCAGGTTTTCTGTGCCCCAAATACGACAATTTTGCTTGTTTACATACCCGACAAGATCAAAATGAGCTTCATCTGAAAAGATGATTTTTTTGGCAAAATCAGCAAAGTAATGTTGCAATATTTCCCAGCGTTGTTCAAGCGTATACACAACCACATTCGTTCAGCGGAAGGATAAAACTAATTATCTGTCAAATCAGACATGAGTTAAGTGTTACCATTCACGAAATAAGCACTAGTTGAAAAAAAAACGTTAGATGGCGGACCCTTTATAAATTAGACACATTTTTCAAAAATGTATTTGGCATTTTTCACACTTTTCTAATGAAATGTGTAGGTATCAATAAACTATAATTTGTCTTTATTTTTGAAAACCTTTGTCACTTAGCCGCCTAACAAATAATTCCTTTCCAGATTAGCCGCCTTACAAATAAACAAATATTGTAGTGCACAGCACAGATCCCACATGTAAAAAAAAAATGTAATTATTTTTTTTTTCTGAGAAGTCTTAAGTTTTCAATAACCATTTGCAAGGTTATTTACTATTTACTGGACCGCCGCATATTTTTATAGTTTTATAAACAGTCCTGAATACTTAAAGGACTGTTTATAAAACTAAAAATATATGCGGGTGTTACTTCGTGATATTTGTATTTATGCTAGACATTCACCCTATTTTGCTGTAAGCACAGTAGGAACTAGAAAGTCTTTTCAAACAAGGTGTTTATTGCTCAATTAACTCTAACTCAGTTTTAATTATGGTTATTTTAAAATGTATATTAAACACATATTAAGTTAAAATATGTTTATACATATTTTAGTACAGCCAAGTAGAAGCAGAAGTCATACATACATTCACATTGTTTTTTTTTAGCTAATTAAGCACTTAATAATACTTTTAATTATTTATTCGTCTCAGCAAAAAAAAAAGAGAAAACAAAAATAATATGTAAAAGGCGTAATTTCGTCGTTGTCTATTGCGTGGTAATAAATATATCCCCCTGTCAGAACAACAACACGGGATTTTTTGTAATTTATGCGCACACATATTGTGCAATAGGTAATTAAATAAATTCACACTCGTAATAGAACATCGTTTTAGCTTAAAAGAAGCGCCGGGTAAAAGACGCCTTTTGCCAAACACTTGAGCACAGACACAGCGTGGTGTAAGGATTATGCAAAATAAACACTATTCTACGGCACACTTGTTTCGTGGGATTATGGAGGAAGCTGTATGCATATATTTATGTATGTAATGTATATCTCTATCCCATATATTTTCGATGCTCTCTTATGAGTTGAATGAGCATATAAAACACATAATAATCATATTCATCCATGATGGTTTTTGCTTAAGGCACAAAGTTAATAAGGGTAGAGTAGGTGGTAGGATAGGTGGTAGGTTTTGGAGGTGACACACTTTATAAGTGCTTAAATTGGAATACCAAAAACCTCTTACGCTATCAACATTCAAAAGAGATTTATACATCATATTGTTTCTATGTATCTACGTAAAGTGGAAACGGGGAATAGCTAAGTTTCCCTATACATAAAAGCATCTAATGGAGGTGAAAATTGAGAAATTATATAAGTTATGTTGATGTGATTCAGTAAGGAGCACTTTTGGATATTATAATCATCAGGTAAATATTTATATAAATTCTAAAGGCTTAGTTAAGATGACGCAGGCACATTACGAAATAAGTAGAAGTTTATTCTAGAGGGGGCTTCAGTTATATACCTATTGGTATAATGTTTAGGAATTATTTAAAATGCAACATTATAATCAATCATCTTAATTCAAAATGAAGAATAAACTTAAAATAAAATTACCTTTGTAAGACATATTTTTTATATGAAAAGGCTTTTAACTTTATTTTAGTTGTGGTTTTAATAAACTCCTTTAAAAAGTAAGTAATATGAAGTACATATAAATGAACATTTTTTGAAATCTAAGCCTACAAAAAAGTGATTCCCCACAAGATCCCCGGTCGCGTGTAGGTCTGTTTGTCTGTGCGTCAGTCCGTCTTGGTGTACATTGACCTAGAGCCAAAACGGTTGAATGGATTTGCTTTAAATTTGGTGTGCAGTATGTCTAGGTATGTATTTTTGATTCTCTAGATGGAATTCAAATTTTTGTTTAAGCTCATCTAGAACCGGTTTTCTATAGATCAGTTTAAATAATACTGTATACCACGTTTTTGTTAAATATTTCGAATAACATCGAATAACGGAAATAAAGTTTTGGTGTTTTCGGATAAAGTTGCCGTTGTGTGGGATATTATCGAATATCTCGTCATCGACTTGTATATTTTGTCGTAATTTTTCGATTCAGTTTTTTTATTAGTTAATCAAACATATTGCATTGTATATTGCAAATGAATATTACGAAAAAAATAAAATCAAAAACAGATTTTGTCCACATTTTTTCACGTTAAATTGAACCATTTCTATACAACAAATATTTCTAGCTACATTCAAGTTTTCTGGCATATTATTTAAAAAGCCGCAGGCAAAGATTTTTAGTTATTTTTTCTGAAAAAATCAATATTTATTCCAGAAATCTTGCTTATGTACTTGTAACTTTTACTAAAGTTCTAAACCACTTGAACAAAAGAGTAAATTCGTGCGAGCAAGCCCTGTATTTTATTTAAATAAAAATTTAGTCGCACTATTTTAGAAGGTAGAAGCATGATTTATAGTTTCTAAGAAACAATGTTAAAAGAAGAAAGTTATATAACTCGATCAAACAACCCCTTGTACTACAAATAATTAAATTTCTATTTTACACTTTGCGCCACTTAAATAGAAACAAACTTTTTTTACTATCGAAACGTGTAGCGCTTTGGTAAATTTATAAATTCACCTTTTGGTTTTAGTTCCTAAAAGAGGGATCTATTGCGAAAAAAAACTGCAGGGAGAAAATAATTCAGGAAAATACCATAAGGTTATTTTTTACCACTTTCCTAATTAATTCATTAAAAACACTGTTTTTTTTATGTGCCACAGTGTGCGTTTTGTCTCTATAGATTACGGTAAGAAGAAAAATATTGTTCTAATAATAGAAGTCTGGCTTACAAATAATACTGGTTTTATGAGAGAAAATTTAGGTCGCGGAAAACCATTAAATCCTGCAGAAAAAGCCAAAATAGAAGTACACGCGGAATACAACCTTCCCATACGCACAATTGCCAAACAAGTAAGTAGAAGTGTGAAAATTGTTTGGCTAACCTTAGAAATAAAGAAAACTATGGAAAAAATATATGTAAGATAGGCAAGCAAGAGCCACAACAGAAGCAGACCGAAGAAAGATAACGGGACTGGCTTCAAATTCAAGCGACTATGCCGCTGAAATCAAGGCAAAGAGTGGTATTACAGCGAGTCTTAACACTGTTAGACGTGTTATTCGTGGGTCACAACATTTAAAGCGCCTTAAATTGAAGAAAAAAACTCAATTTAATCCAATACGAAGACACAATATAAATAATAGATTTTTGTAGGAAGAATGTGGCGTGGAAGGAAGAGTGGACAAAAGTGGTATTTTCTGACAAAAAAAATTCAATTTAAATGTCCCGGGCGGATATAATTACTATTTTCATGTTATAAGGAAGGAACCCAGGTTCTTGGAGCGCCACCATAGCCGAGAAGGCGGTGTTATGGCGTGGGGTGCGATTTTCTGGTTTTGAACAATTGATCTGGATTTTCCCGCATTGAAAACGACGGCAAACTCCTACAAGGAAATATTGCAGGAACCTTTCCCTAGGTGTACCGATGTCTTTGAACCAATACCATGGACATTTCAACAAGACAACGCGCCAATCCTTTACGCAAGCATCATTAACAGTTGGATATCCGTGAAAAATGTTACCTTACTTCAATGGCCACCATATTCTCTGGGCCTAAATATTATTGAAAACGTATGGGGATGGATGGTTCGTAATGTTTACGATTCTCACTGACAATATTAGGACAAAGAATCACTTACTTTTGCAATCAAAGAAGCATGAAGTGCAATTTCTTTAAATTATATAAAATAACTGCATGATTGAGTCCACAACAGGATTTTTCAAATTATTTCAAATAAATGTGGTAGCACACATTATTAAAATATGATAACAAATAAAAATCTCCTTCTTTTACTGCAGTTTTTCAATTTGTTTCCTTATTTAAGATAATATTTCTATTCAAGTGGGTCAAAAAAAAACCAATGTTTTAAATGAAGTAATTAGAAAAGTGGTAAAAATAACCTAATGGTATTTTCCTGAATTATTCGGACTCTGCAGTTTTATTCGCGATAGATCCCCCATATATTGGAACTAAAACCAATAGGTGAATTAATAAATTTACAAAGCCCGTAGCGTAATGGTTAGTGCGTTCGACTGTCACGCTGGAGCTCTGGGTTCACTTCCCAGCCTCGTCCACCTAAAAATTAAAAAGTTTTTTTTTCAGGGCTACTGCCTCTTGCGAGGAATCGACAAATCCTCCAAGAGTATCACTTGTCTCGAATAAGTGCTTCTCGTCTAGCCGTTCGGATTCCGTTCGGTCCCTTCCATTCCTGTCGACAGGCGCACACAGGAATGGTTGCGAGTTGTTAATCACTAGGCCCTGGTTCTTCACGAGCCGTTGTGCCATCCAATTTATTTAATTTATTTTTAAAGCACTACACGCTCAGATAGTAAACGAAAAGTTTGTTTCTATTCAAGTGGAGAGGAGTGTACTAATAAACTCAACACCTGTACGAGTAAAAAATTGGTTCAAATAAAAATAAAAATAATAATTAAAAGAAGAACGTAAACGCCCGAGTTTCCCAACCAACATAATACCATATCTGTCGTTTATAAGGTCCAATTTTAAGAATTTGGTGAGAAAAAGAAAAAGTTTGCGAAAATTATTATAAGGCTTAATTACTATATTATGCAAGTAAAATATGTTCGTGTAAGACTCCGAAAAGAGGAAATATCTCAGTTTAATAGTAAAACTTAAAATTTCTCAGCGACATTATTTAAATGACAAAATGGTTTTTATTCCGAATTCATTCTGTACTTTTATTACACAGTTTTATAGGACAAATGTTACATTAATTTGGCGGCCCGCTTACTATAAATGCTTATGGTGGTTAAAATCCGGAATGAATCATGAAAACAAAATATTTCGAAATTTTTCCAATGTTGCCGAAAAGATTTAAGTTTTATCGGATAATTCTAGACTTTCCCAATTTCCCAAAATCGTGTTGGGGCAACACACAAACAGTAAATTCCATATAATTCATGTTAATATTCTTTGAAGTTTCTATATTTTTTAAGTCCTGCTGCTGTTGCACTTTGTTCAAGGTACTCCGTCAAAACATTATGAGCATTTCAAAAATTGGAATGATATTTATTAGCATTCATTTATTTCTGTTAGCTGTTAAAAAAAAAATAAAAGAATAATCGTTTTTATTTCGTCACCCCCATACCACAAACGTAAATCATAAATAAATGATTGTGGCTTAAAGCTGTGCCAACTAGAGAGAGCCAACAAACCAATTGCGTGGCAAAGCAATTTATTAATTATTTTCTTTGGCAAGAAATCCTAACCATTTGAAACGGTTGTTAGCTGAGGTGAGTACATGTGGCATAACAAATTAATACAACTCCTGCCACGACTGTCACTAAGACCACCACCACACAGCAACAACTCCTCCCCTTAGCACGCATTCCTTTTTCGATACTGTGGATGTGCTTTTGTGGAATGAGTAGGGGATGTATACGTTCACCCCGTAGCTTGTACAAAAGTACATATATAATATTCGTGTTTGTATGCCTAACCTAGAATTATTTAATACCTCGGACATGTAGAACATGAAACATTTCACTACAAAACATGACCGAGATGTATGTAGTATACAATACATCGATTCGAATCCTCGTCGTCGTCGACGGTTGAGGCAAAATGGGGGATAGAAAGGACAAACCTGATCCAAGCAACGGATATAATGTGCTAATTCAGGAGGGATCAAAGCGCTTGTTTCCACTACGCCACACTGCCATTCTCCTCGAAGCAAGTCAAGGTTCGAGCCTGTTAATGGCACTCTTAGGTTCACTAAGGTCCGGATACAATACAGTACCGCACTGATGTACCAAATGCAAATGAGCGGAAAAATACATGAGCCGCACATATGCATATGTATTCTGTAGACCCATTTGCTTGAAGTTTGTTCATTCCGAACTCATTGCATCATCTCATAGTTCCCAGAACTGATGATGCCATATAGTCTAGTCACAGTCCTTAAACTACATCTCATATCTGTGCAGCTTAACACCTACACCTACATACATCTACAACTACATACACCTGGTGCTGCGTATACATAAGGTTAATCGGTAAGTTTTATAGAAACTAATGTTTCAGGGATTTTCAAGACTTCTGGTTGCAAACTGTTATCCATATGCACAAACATTTCCTGTGTCATCAGTTGGTTGGGCTCAAGAAATGATGATGCATATTGTTGGGCACAGAGCATAACTTTATATAGCTTTTCAAATCTTTTGTACCGATTCTACCAACATACTTGCCAAGGATTTCCATTGGATAGGTACATTCTATGCATCAGGTTGTTTTCTATTTGTATTGTTTTTGTTAGTACCCTTTTTTTTTTTAAAGTAGGTACTATACAAAAATAAAATCTCTATGGATACAGATAGAGAGAGTGTTTAAAGGAATAATTTAAGATTTACAATTTAATTTAGCACAGACTTAAGATGACTTCATGCTTTCATGAATTTCAATTTAATGTTCGTGAATTTGAAAGGACCATAAGATTCCCATTAAAATACAATGTTTGCAAGTATTATTATGTTGTTGTTGTGGAGATGGAACACCTATTTATACACTTAAGTTACCTCTTATTTAACGTAGGTATATAAGAAAGACAGGGACAGAGAGTATTATAATATATACAGGGTGTAGTGTTTTAAAATTGCTTACACAATTCAGTTGGAAATCAGTTTCGGTGAGAAATTTACAAATTTATAATTTAGCAGACTTTATGTGGTTGTCAAATTTTGTTTTATGAGCGATGGGTGCTGTTTTATCAATTGTTGTCTCATTCTTTGTCGTTCAAATGTTTTTCTATATAAGGATTTTCACTTACTAAGACCAGGAAATGGGAAACAAAATTAACAACAAAATATATTTCAAATCGTTACGTGTGTGAAAAATTAATTTTACGATTGTGACTAAATATTATTTTATGCATGAATAGAATAATTTATAATAAATTAAATTCTTAGGAAATTGTTTTCAAAGATCAAATCTCACTCAAAAATGAATATCTTTGTTTACATTCATATGTACCTACCTAGTACTTTATTCCTTGTGAAAAAGATTACTACTAAACGTGTATTAAATTTCCAATTGAATGAGATTTCTTTGAAAAACAAAAATAGCTGAAAAGACTTAATTTTAAAATTGTTACGTATGTGACACAACCTTAAACCTATAATTTAATTAAATTAATTTTTTTTTGATGGTTAATGGTTGCTCACAATATTTGTCTCACCTCCTTAAAATTACGGATAAATATTTCATTTTTGTAGTAACAAAAAATATACAAATATTTTTGTTACAATTGTGACACTTACCCCCGATTTCATAAAGCCCTTTTTAAAAATTTAACAGGCTTTTAAGTCATAATATGACGTTTATTTCATACAAATTACGTCATTTAAAAATTTAAAAGCCTGTTAAATGTTTATGAAATTAGCCATTACTGTATTATCCATTAACTATGCGTAGTTTGTTTTAAGTGCTACTATACTTTTGATACTTTTTAATTTTTGATTATTTTAAAAAGTTTAAAAAAAAACACACCCTGTATTCCTAACATCGTCGCACAATACAAACATATTTGCATATTCAAAACAAAAACAACCAACCATTGAAATGAACTGTGCGGCTGAATTAAGTCATTTATGCAACTTATAGTCTAGCAGCTAATTGGAATTTATTCAATAGAGTTACTTACCTACGAGTTAAACAAAAACCTGCAGTCTCGTTTTAGGAACAAAAACAACAAAATGTATTTCTTTTATCATACTTATTCGAAAATTAAATTTTTGGCAGACTTAATTTTGCTATACATTCTCGTATAGTTATAGTTTTCCATTTGACCCATGAGAATACGACGATGATAAAACGGGGCAATTAGATTAAGGTTGCCGTGAGTTTAGGAGATTTACGAAAAATATTAAAATTATTCTGATGAAAATGTTAACAAGTAGAAATGTTTTAGGTTTAAGGACGAGGTTTCTATCCTTGAATAATCAAGGATTTGTTTCTCATTATCGAAGGCCTAACATTGGGTCCTATAATAGTCCTTTGGATATTTTAACGTAAATATTCTTTTTGTTATCATATTACATTTTTATAAGCGTTCCCAAAGGCGATTACTTCTATGTGTCTAACAGTAGGTATATGTAGGTAAGTATAGAAACACATCATGGAGTAAAAGTTCCTTGGCCATTCTAAGGTATAAGTTTATGCATATTATTCATATATGAAAGCCGTCAACTAAACTAGAAAACAAAAATTTATGAAAATATGAAAAAAAAAAAAAAAAAAAAAAAAACAAAGAAAATGATCGCCCCTATTTCATATAAAAACATTTTTTTGTAAATAATCTTATAGAACTATCAAGTAAAACAAAACGCCAAGGGTGATATCAAAGTGTGTAGTTTGGTTAATAGGAATATTTTTGTATCATTTTTCGAAGGGGCTATTTGTAGTAAATATTCTAGTTGACATTAGCTTTTGGCGAGCTTTTTTCCTTGACTAGTAATTTTTTTTTCTTAGGGTGAACACTTTTGGAAATTTATCGAAAGTGAAGTATGCTACACCTTCTTGTGCCTTGGTGTGGATGATGCTGATGACATTATTGGTATATTGCAGGAGTAAATGCCATCATTTTACAGTGAGGGGTTAAAATATGATTTTAAAAAAGTTTTTTTTGTTCTAAATAAATTCACATCCAGGCCTAGTGCTCAGCTCAAGGGAAAATACAAAACCATCAGAGTGAAATTTTAAAGTTTAGATTTCACAGATTTGAAGCTAATTTATTGTCAAAAAAAAAATGTTTGTATAAGAAGTAGCGAGAAAAAATGAATAAAAAAAATACAAAATGAGGAATTACAACGTTTTACAATTTTTTAATGTTGAAATCCACAGTTAAATCCATAGATCTCATAAAAATACTGTGAAACGTATTTAATCTAGAAATTAAATTACTAATGCCCAATTTCATAAACATTTAACTGGCTTTTAAATTTTAAAATGACGTATTTTGTATGGAGTAAACGTCATTTTAAGACTGAAAAGCCTGTTAAATTTTAAAAAGGGCTTTATGAAATCAAGGATAAGTTTAAAATATGAAAAAATAGTAGTTGTCTCTAACATTAAAGAAATAACAGGTCCATATATCTTAGTTTAGTACTCGACCTCGTAGCCCATCATGGTGGGAAATAATCAAATAAGTTCAACAGTCTTTTTTGCGCCATATTTTGAATTTACCTACTTTTAGCCAGAAGATATGAAATAACGAGAAAAACTTTAATGTTTTTGAAATTTCACCTTAACTCAAAGAACGAAAGTTAGAAAATAATTAAGAAAACCTAAAAACAATTTCATATCAAAAAAATAATTTCTCGATTCCACAATCCACATCCAAGTGAAGTGAACTCTTAGCTTTGTATATTAAATGTTCACTAATATCATATCTAGTTTCTCGTTACGTGATGCGGATACGTTGGTGGCGCTAGTGTAAGCTTTGGAACCCCCAGGCTAGTACAGGATAGTAGTAGAGCTTTTTACAAGCAATCCTCACACTTATAAAATTTTAGCTTCGTGATTTCATGACAGGACTTTTCTTTAAGAAATAAAGAACCATCAGAGGAACCCCATTTGTTAATTTTCTTCTTTAAAAACAAATTTAAAGTTATCTTAAAGTTTTGTTTTGTTGAATTCTGCCACTACTGTGTTTCTCTAAATATTATCATCATCTGACAGTTTGATGCAGACACAAAATTATTATGTTATTTTATTGCAAAGCAAATTTAACCAACGTATTTTCTGTGATCCCATCATCATGCCTGGTTTGGTAAGAACAATAATAATAAAAAAAAAAAAAACAACGAGAAAAGGGACTAACAAACTGCCAGTGGCACTTTTGTCTTTGTTTTACTGGTGTCATATAGTAATAGTGTGGTGGTTGTGTATCTATAAATGCGTCTGTTCCTTGGTTTTCCTATGGTCCTCTTCATGAATCTTCTTTGGCGACATTTAAATATGAAAATCGCATTACCATACCTTACCACCCCTCTATTGTATCCCACTTCTGAACCCAATGTAGGTTTTTATACTGAGACTGGGTTTTTCTATCCATTTGTTCTGTGGTACGGTTAGGTACGACATCAAAAGGTCAACAAATTATATAAAAAACCGTTTAAAGGCTGAAAGTTCTTGTGATTGCATTTTCAGCCCTTAACAAAGCCAAGAGGGCATTTTCAAAAATATATCTATGTAAGTAGCTGTTTGAACTTCTCATAAACATTTTTTTGTATTATTTATTTTAAATATATTTTTTATTGTGATTTGGTGTCCTTCGTCCTTTTTTTCTATCTCTGAATGATGTGATGATATTTAGAAGGAGAAAAGGAAGGATGTGGGCTTTTCTTCCTGTTGTTTTTCTGTCGTTTTTTGTATTTCGATGATGAAATTGAGTTTTTCCTTTTGAATTTATATACGTATGTATATATAATAATGTGTGGATTTGTTGTTGTTATTGCTAAGAGTATGACCTCTTTTTTTGTCTCTATTTGTGTATGCCATCGTGTGTGTTGTTTGTTTTTTATTAGTTACGAGCTTTGCCTTTGGATTTAGCATTTTCCTTTCTGTTGCTTTTACCATTGCCACCACATTGTATGTCGGCGCGCGGTAAAGCGAGTTTAGAAACGATTGAAGGATAGAAGTTTTGCGTAAATGGCATCCAATGAATATTTTATTAGGTCGCTTTCTCTATGGTAGAAGAGGTTGATGGTTGTGTCAATGGCACCCCTCTATAGCAATAACAACCCTCCTCACTCACTAACCACCTACCGAATATAGAAAATATTTATCTAGAGCCCGATTCTGGGGCTGTCACCGCACCCGCCATCATGCCACCCCGTCGCAGCGCGTCGCTCATGTCATGTGTAAAATGGTGTAAATTGTCATGGTGGGTTGTTTGACGCCTTTTATGTAAGAGATTTGATGAATATGAATATGTGAATTAGTAATTTGATCTTACAGGAGAGAGATTTAAAATCAAATCTCAGTTTATTTAGTGAAGTATACATATGTATAACACTGTAATATTTTAACCCTGATGATGAAGGTGCAGTAAATTTTATGGTTATTTGGTTTTCTTATAAAAGTTGATGGATTTTTAGCACCATAGCAAACAAATACGGATATACGGAAAGGAGTATGTTTATGTACCTACATATTTGGTTTTGTTTGATGCTAAAGGTACTAAAAGTGCTATTTCGGTCCCGTAAATAAATTATAGCTGTCTTTATTATGTATCACCGCATTATAATAAAAATAAAAGGTATAAACCTAATTAATTCGAAAGCCACTTTATGAAAATTTTAAGATTTAGCTCGAAAGTATATTTTGACGTACCTAGACTTGTTACAAAATATTTTGAGAAATTTATTTTTGGCTAGTTAATTTGTGTACGAGGATTTTGGAAAATTTGAAGAAGTTTGTGAATTCCTAACTAGCTAGGTATGTATTTCAATTTAAAATGTGTCTTAGTGCCAGTTTGTTCTTACTTACTTTACTTTAGATGGCGTTCACAGCCCAGGATGGACTACGGCCTCAGCTAACAAGCCCTTCCAGCCAGCTCTGTCCCTAGCTAGCCGCTTCCAGTTACACACACCAAGTTCGTTGAGGTCGTTCTCCGCTTGTGCGTGCCACCTGTTATTGGTTCTCGAATGCCATAATATCGAATCCCATACAAAAAATGCTAAGTCATTTGTGATTCCAGATTTTGGATTTCGAGATTTTGGAAGTATAGAATTTAGGATTTGAGATTTGGGAAGTCGAGATTTTTGCATTCGAGATCTTGGCATTCGAGATATTCGGATTCGAGATTTTGGCAATCGAGGTTATAGAATTCAAGTTTTTGGGATTCGAAATTTTAATATTCGAGATTTGGGCATTTAAGATTTTGGTATACGAGATTTTGGATTTCGAGATTTTGAAAATTGAGATTTTGGAATTCGAGATTTTGGGACTCACGATTTTGAAACTTGAGATTTGATAATTCGAGATTTCGGTTTCAAGTTCTGGAATTCGAGGTTTGGAAATTTGGCAGTCGAGTTTTTTGGATTCGAGATTTTGCAATTCAATATTTTGGAACTTCAGATTTGAGAATTCGAAATTTTGGTATTCGAGGATTAGTAAATCTAGAAAATCGGAAATCGAGATTTTTTAATTCGAGATCTTGGGATTCAAGATTTTGTGGTTCATGATTTTGGGCATTTTGGATAATAGAATTTGAGAATCTTATTTTTTGTTATTTGGGATTCGATAATGTGTTCCCATCCATTTAATTTAATCTATCAAGATGTTCAGGGAAAAAAAGGTGAAAACCAACATAACTCTCCTAACCCGTCATTTTCTATAAAAAGGTTGTCATAAAGTCTATTAATTAAAGTTAATTTTAAATAATTTTTCTTTTGGAAAGTGCTTAAAGAAAACCCCTTTCGTTCTATTTGTATGGTTGGCCAAATTATTTAAAAAAGCTTTAACGTAAGTCAAAGCCAGCATCAAATGACTTTTTTTGATAGCTCCAAAAAAAACTATGGTTAGGTATGTACTTAAGTCTTGTCAATTATACTCTCAAAGTTATTTTCGATGACAGTATAAAAGCTTTTGCCAAACCACAATATTTGGTGCTCCTTCAAAATTCCTTTTACAAAAATCTAAAATTTAAAGTGAGTAGGTACTTTATGCCTTACTTTTAAGAAAACAGAGCTAAGTAAAGCAACGAACGTCAAAGAACACAAAGCAAAAATCAAGAACAGAAACAAGCCAATAACCATCAACATATTTCAATATAGTGTAGAGTAAAAATTAAACCATTCATGATGGTAGCTTCAATCTCTATCACAAAGGATTATTTTATAGCCCTTACCAGATTTTTGAAACCACAAAACCGAATTCCCTCTTTATACACACACTCATATATTTTCTTTATTGAAATTTAATAGCATCCTATATGAAAGGTGGCACGTAGTTGTGTGGAATAATAGAAGAATTTACTATGAAAACAGCACGTAAACCAGATCAGCTATACGCGACACGAATTGCTAACAAAAAAACTCCATATCATCCAATAGTGGATGCACCAACAAAACAGCCAGAAGGAATCCTCCTTTATCATATCTTTGCTTTCGATCTGTCTCAGCTCAGTTATTCTAGGAACGATGATGGTGATGACGATGACGATGACACAAATGACAACTGGTCGCCTGAGAACTGTTTTCTTGTAAACGCCAAAATGGACTTTTTTAAAGTGGATATGCAGTACTGTTTCCGAAGGTCCTCTTTCTATTTCTGTAACCAGAATTGACCTATCATTTACCGTTGTTGAGATAATTAGTATGAATTTTGTGGTATATCCACAATTTTGGTTTGTCGTACACGCCAGTTTTTGGCATATACGACAAAAATTCCATGTATTTTGCCGCAATTTTTTCTTTAATGTTGTTTTGTCGTATGTCTATAGGCTTAAGACATACGATCAAAAATTTAAAATAAAATCTGAAAATTGTTTTGTCGTACGTATATACAAATTTCAACTGGCGGCGGTGTAGAAAGTATAAATACAAGGCCGATTAAAAAAAAAGTCAGTCAGTTTGCCAGCTCGATTTTTAAAATGCTCAATGAAATATTATCTGATAACCCATCAATCAAAGCTCTGACTCTTTGGAGTGACTCCTGTGTCCCTCAAAATAAAAAATAAGGTGATGTGAACTGCTTTGCTTTACCTACTTAACAATAGCACTTCCTTAAATGTAATTGAACAAACATTTTTGGAGCCTGGACATTCGTTGATTCAGGAAGTTGACAACGTCCATAGCTCCATGGACAGGTACCTTCGAAATCTGGAAGTATTTAGTCATAGTTATTTCGCTTTTGCGACATCTTTACATATTAAAGCTATGCATTTTAAAAATGTATCTAACTATAAATTAATTCAAATGAGCCAATAGACTTTAAGGCATTTTCCACTAGAGCAGGCCAGTTGAATCTTGAAGTCATTCCATTCACTAAAATAAAATTCTTCAGAAAATTTGTTCAGCCCATGCCTTCGACTCGCAAGCTCGTCTAAGCCTATTTTAAAAGAGGAATTTTTTTTTAAATTTTTTTTTTTTATAATTGAATTTTATTCCTGAGCGACAAGAGAATGCACTCAATTTTGTCAAAACTAAACAAAGTTTGAGAAAGTTACTTGGAAAAGACAATTTATTAATTATTATTATTATTGCTCAGTGCGGGACCAAGGCCTTATTCAAAACAAAATAAAAGAAATAAATCATGATTTAATTCTGATTTTAGATGTTTTTAAGTTAATGGTCATAGAATGACTGTATTTTGTTTTAAACAAAATGTTATATAATTTTATATTTACTTTTATTGTTATGTTCATAGGATGACTTTTTTTGTTATTTTGATCTCATATTTACTAACTTGTATGCTTTTTTGATTTTAAAATTAGATTTTTGTAAGACTGCCTTAATAGGACAATGCTGTTTTTTATTTTAACGTTTATTAAATAAATAAAATGACTATAAACACTAAAAATTGACTTTTTTTAGTAGGTTTTCATACCGATTCGTATTGGACTACACTTTATGATTGAATATTGGAATGTCGTACGTACGTAAACTTTGTTGTACGTGTATGGGATGCAAAGAAATGCTGATTTTGGTGGCGTATACGACAATTTCATTTTGGGTAAAACCCTTATAATTCGAAAACTAAAATAGTTAGGACAGTTTTGAATACAATAATCAAAAGAAGATATTCCACACAATATTATATTCAAAATAGAAAAATACTTTTTTCGGTCAGTTTTTTTTTTATATGCACGCAAACCTTTAAATGCGATTTCCCAAATTCTGAAAATTGGCGTATACAACAAAACAATTCTCAGTCGACGAACTATAGTGCCGGTAAAAAACTGACTTAGGATCTTAAAAGACCGGTGAAATGTCAATAAGTAAGGAACGAAGCAAGAGCTTCTTGGGTGCTTGGGCTTGGTTCACCTCCTTGACAATTGATTGTATGTTTCTGTCTAAGTCTAGTCAAGGATTCTCCTGATGATGCATTGTACTAATATTATATAATCTTATGCTTTTTTTGTCATTCGTGTATACGTTACCCTTTTCCGATTTCTACCAATTGGCAGTGTGCTCCTTTCCTTTTTTTATTATAATAACTAGCTGACCCGTGCACGCGTTGCTTCGCAATCTTTGAAAAATAATATTTTTTTTGCTATAAGTACATAATATTAAAGGAGTTTGTTTATGTTTGCATAATACCTTCCTACCAACCTACATATGTATTTTTTGTTTAAAGCTTCTGGATACACAATGTTTTTGCAGTGTATATTTTAAGACTCAATTCATTCAAAACATTTTCCCTTTTAAAATGTTCAACAAACACCATTCAATTGCTTTAATATTTATTGTACCCCTTTTTTAAATACACACGACTGTAAACTGTTTTCCCGTCATTAAGATCTCAATCTTGAAGATCCAACCATTAGAAGTGAAGTTACATATACGCTTTTTACCCGAACCAAATAATTTTTTGTTCCACCCGGAAAACACCTTCTTTTTTATATAAAAGCGTATAGCAAAACGTAAGTATTGCAAAGCACAATACACAAATAATTTGATCACATAATGTGATTCTTTTCTTCCTACATAACTTACCTAACCTACCTGATTCACTCACCACTTTCTTGTTACAATGGTACCCATGGCCCCATGTTAAATTCACCGATGTTTTCTTACCAAATTCATGGGGTGCAGCTTCCACTCATTGATGAAAAAGCTGGTGATTCCTTAATGATTTTTTTTGAAATTTTTTACTAAGTAGCTTTACATTGTAGCGCTACATATACTATTTTTTTACTTTTCTACACTATTGTGCTCAGCCAGAAGGCATGAATTCAGTTTGCGGAAGAAAATAACAATACAAAAATAACAAAAAAAACAAAGCAGCTACCCGTTGATTGGTCTTGAATAGCATTCCTGAAGAGAAATAATTTAAAAAAATTGATAACTTTAAAAAGATTATATATTTATTGCTCAGCTTGTATGTGTAATTAAGAAAATATGTGGGTCTTAAAATTTTCGTTAGAGCGTTGAGTTTATCAAAAAGTTCTTATTATTTTAAAATATCAAACCGTTTTGAGTATATTAGTGAATATTTGGGACAACCTCTTAGAAAAAAGGTGATACAAAATTAAAAAACAATAATATTCTGAAAATTTAAACAAATTAAGAAATAAAAATAGCCTAAAACCATCTCATAGACATAAAGAATATTATAAATTTTGTTTCACGTAAATCAGTTAATTATTTTATGAGTTTTGCGCGATGGAACAAAATAATTATTTCGTCCTTATATATAGTTAAGATAAGATTAAGATTAAGATTAAGATTTTCCATAAAGAAGATAAAACCACATTTCACCAAACACGAACGTCCTGACGCGAAATAGGAACACATTGATTGATTGATTTTATAGTGTGTGAATACTTCCAAAGGAGAAAAAAGAAACAACATCAGAGGAAGAAAACATACAAGCAAATAAACATCAATCAGAATCTATCATTCTCAAACTTCTAAAAGCCACGTTCACAAATTGAATGCGTTTTTTTTTAGAAAAAGAAAAGACGAGATGAGAAGCGAGAAATGTCAAAAATATCCTTTAACTTGATGCAATGTAGGTCATCTGCAATTGTTTCGGAATGACAACGACAAATCTCCTGATATGGCCGAGATTGTTTTCATTTCATCTCATACAAATGAATGAATGAAAAAAAAAGTAGTAAAGGTTGTCTAAATACACACAGGATATACCTACACACCAAAAGAATTATTCCAGAAAATATGCTAATTTTTGCAGAAAACATTCTGTTATAACAGTGTGGGCCGACATCTATACAAGAGAGAATTGATAGTACAGTCAGTCTGTCGTTGGATAATATATCATCTTAAAAAAATTTCACGTAGATAAACGTATTTTATGATACTTTTTGTTCATACAGTAAAACCCGGATAAGAACCTCTTGCATAAGTGCCTCTCTTTCTTGGGACCCAACTTATGAAGAATTTTTCATATAGATCTAATCTTATAAGAATCATTCACATAACTACCTTCCCCGCTTAAATGCCTCTTATTTTGTATAATAATTTTATTGAAATTTTACTCAAAATAATTCTTTAAAGTCCCCCTTTGAAATCAGTCGTAGAATAACAAAAAGTGTTTTTCTTTTGCTAGTACCTATTCCTGGTCTTTTAACCTTTAATACATATAATGTTAAAAGATATACATAAAAATAATCTAGGTCAATGGTAGGGCTGACTAAAAATAACTGTATTTCTTTCACTGGTTTTCTATCGTCAATTAATCGTGTTTTATTTTATTTTGTAAATAAGAGATAAGTGCTTCTGGTCATTTAAGCGGGTTTTGTATAACTGACCAACCCGGATAAGTACCTGTCTCAACGGTGCATTTATGGTGAATCACTTATACGGGTTCAACTGTAGTTTTCAGAAAAGTCTAAAAATCTGTTACGCATGCACTGTCGCCATATTGAAAACAAAATTGTAATCACATAAGAACGTTGATGGGAACGTTTTTAAGGAAGTATCGAAGACATTTTTTGTTTTAAACACAACTTTTGATGTAGACCAAATCGATTGTATTTAAGCAACCCATTATTTTTAGCAACACAGTTGGCTGTTTCCATTGGATCAATTTATACCAATAAGAGGCAATATTTAAATTAAACTATTATTTGTTTTCAATTTTATTGTTGCATTACATTTTGCAGTTTCATGAAATAAACAACTTAGACCAGTTTATACCAATAAGACAATAAATCAAAAGTAGATTTGATTATAGTCAAAGTTTAGTTCAATTGTTAATTAAGAAAGAGTCCTGGGTGTTATAACCTGACCCCTGATATGCCAACAAAAATCTTTCCTTTCCTTCTATTCCTTCTACTAGTGCCGTGCACTGTACTTAAATGACCTGAGGTCCTACAGGCATATAGTTAAAATTATTATTATTATTATGCGTTAGAAGATTTTATACCAATGAGAAGATGAATAAATAAAAATAGTAGTTTTCTTCGGTTTTCAGTTCCATTATTATGACTTAGAATTTTTTTCAACCAAGTGTGTTAGCTAAGAACCTACTTAAGACCATTTTAAACTAATAAGAGTATGAAAAAAGTTGAATTTATGTTATTGTGTTTGTTACTTTTTCAGCAAAATTGCTGATTTAGAAACTTGAAATAATAATTAATAACTTAATTTGATTTATGCGTTAGACTAGTTTATACCAATAAGAGGAACACAAATAACAATTATTCTAATCTGCAACTCTTGAAAACCTTGTATAAGTTATCAAGAAAATTATAATTTTGACAATTTATCAGCTGATTGGTATAACAGGGTTTAATGTGACTTAGAGTCTGAAACACATGAAAAAACTTAATGGGCCAATAATCAAATTTAGAGATCAGTTAAATATTTAAGTGGACTCTAAATAATGAACCATACCAATAATCAATTTAATAGTCAGCTTAACGCTAAACATCACTTTAAATTTAAGAGTAAAGAAACGCATGTTTAAACTCGTGATAAGGTGTAAACGCCACGTTCGTGCTGTCATTCTGAAAAGCAAATGAGAAAAATAATTACCCTTATCCTCTATGTTTGTCGCTTACAATTGAACAATTAAATTGCTTGTTCATGAATTTTGTTGCAAAGCTATAAAACTAATAAGGTAAGCAAAATAAACAAATAGATTTATTCCTTCTTATTTGTTTATTTGTAAAATTCAATTTGAGAGTGAATGGCGAAAAACTAACACTAAAAATCGCATGCAGCCTAAAATGCGATCAAAAACCTATGTAGAGCTATCCAGATAACTTTTTGTTGTTGTAATCCCATGTAAAAAATGCTGATTACAAAACAGCTTTTGCTGTTGGATAGCTATCTTGTTGGTATACGTTTGTATCCAAAGCCAAATTGTTAAAAAAAGCCGACTACAAAATGCAAAGCCGAAATTTGTTTGCCGTCATCGAGTTGTATTTTGCTAAACACTTTCAATTAACCTATCCGGTTTTGAAGGTTTTGAATGAACAACAACCACTTGTGTTGGCTATACCACCGAGTGTATTATATAGGCTGGAATTATTGCAATTTCATGGCTGCCACACATATCATCAGTTTATAGTTCCAATTTTAATTCATAAATTATTTTGCCGTCAACTGGATTTGAACCTAGACCAAGCTACCTCAGAGGCCAATGCACTACGCATTGCACCACCGAGGTCACCTGATCGTGCCCATCCAAATGAAGGTTTTTGTCTAATTTTACAACTGCATTTGGACAACTAGCATTTTTACAAGCCACACACAAGTTAGTTTTTATTCATTCGGGTTCTTTCTTTTTATCCTCTTCGTTATCACCGCAACAATTCGCTGCATATGTGTAAGGAGGGAAAATTGTATGAAAGATTTGACACTGGCCAAGAATTAAATTTCATTCAAAGGTGTTATCTCGTGATAACACTTGCAGTTAGGCTGCATAGCTTTTCGTTCCGTCATATTTACATTGAAGGATTTGGTTTTGCTTGATCAGAAACCTATATGGATAGGAAGCTATCTTAGATAGGCAATCGCATCGATTCTTGAGCGCGGCCATTTCTATTTATAGAAGCTGTCTGTTTGGCTTACGACCACAAACTTAATGTCTACGTATACATATTTGGGGTCAAGGAATACAATTACACTATTTTTAAATGTATAAGTTTGCAAATATAAGCAGGGGGCATGGGGACCATGACCCCCATACTCAAAGACAATAAATTATTATATTTGTGGTTTTAAATATATTTGATTATATTTTTTCAAGGAGGGGGAGGGGAATGAGGGGAATGACACCCCCTCCCCCAGAGTACAAGAGAAAAGTATAAATAAAAGACAGTATTTATTTCGTTCAAAAAGACACTTTTCATGAGCAATGTAAGTTTTTTGAGGCCGTGGACCGCGAAGACACAATTACAGGTTACAAAGCTATTCAAACTTTGTAATTTACCTTTATGTTTATTTATTTATGTATTTACATCAATAACATTTGCTTTATTTGTTTTATCTATAGGTGCTTTTGTCCGGCAAAAACAAATGTTCTTGCTAAGCGACCGGACTAATTAACTTAGAGTGTAAATAAAAATTAGGTAATTTGTGTGTCACAAAATGATGAAAAATTGCAGGTATTATTTCTAAAAATATAAAATTTGCAATATTTGCCTTTAAATATTCTCTTTCAATTAAAATAAAATAAGACGTACAGGTAACAACATTGAATCAACATTTTTCGAAGATGGCAGCATTTCCCAAATCCCCTTAGATACGGTAGCCTTATATTTTAACTATTTATTTAAACTGATGACCTTATTCTTTAAGGCAGAACAAAATTCAATTTTTAGAGCCATGAGAACTTTTATTTGACTGTATAACGATAGGCTCACACACTCACTGCATATTAATTAGAAACCAGCCAAGAAGCAAGACACCAGAAACAGAAAGTCAAAATGTCTGCAGTTTTAATGAAAACTACGTCAAAATCCTTTCCGACTCTATTATTGACAATTTATTCGTATGTATGGTGGTGGATTTTAATTTAATATTCTGTCCTAAGCTCAATATGATCATAAACCCACGTCAGAACACAGAGCTAACAATAAAGAAGTAGTTTTTCACTTAAGTTTCGAAGCAAGAGTGGCGTCTTGGCTATGGCTAAGCAATAATAATTCTATTAATTTAAATAATAATAAATTGTATTCATCTTCCTTTCTGAGTTGCTGTTACCTACCTACTCTGCTCTTGATTCAGTTCCTCCAGCTTCTGTTGGTGGCTAGTCATTGTTTAATATGGTAGTAGAGTTGGTTGTTTGGTTAATATCATGATGACATCACAAGCAATTTTACGGCAAGCTGGAACTCAATGCATAAAACGTTTTAGAGTTCCTTTTCTGTTCATTATGTACGTCTGCAAGAATAAGAATGAGTTGAGGTTGATGGTGTGATGACGACCATGATGATGCTGACAATGATCAAACCATTCACAGCACATTCAAGCAGGCAGAATAATAATAAAAATAATTGTAAACACGCCCCCCTGCACGGAATAATAAAGTATAAAAAATAAACCCGGCAAGGCGTGCTTCCACCCTGGGATCAAAAGCAACGTGATGCCGACAACTGGGATTGCTGATGCTGCCTGCTGCTGCTGCTATTATCCAACCGGAGTTCCTCCATAGTTAATAATATCCATGGGATAAGCCCCATTGTTTGCTTTTGGCTAGTTACTGCTGGTTTCACTTTTTGAAAAGTCACAACTCACAACGTTCGCTTTGCCGCTAGCTGTTGTATTTGCTCAGTCTTGCAGCTCATAGTTTATAGGTTTCTTTTGTTTGAATGACTGTCATCAAAGGTGATGTGGAGGTAGGCTAGAGGTCCTTTTTGTGTAGCAGAAGTTTAAATTAAAAGCCGCTGTTTTAATATTTATACCTAATTTAATTCGTTAATTTTCAAAAAATGAAAAAATTCAGACATGGAAGATTAAAATTGCAATGCAGTTTTGAAGCCAATAAAAATTTACACAAAACAGACTTTTTGAATGTGAACACAAATTCAGAGCATTTCAAAAAAAAAAAACTAAAAACTAAAAAAAAATCTTTAAAGGGCTTTGTAAGCGCTCGAACATGGTGCGAGTAAACTTGGTTTGACTAATCTCAGCAGACAGTGAAACCAAACGGACACTTACTACTCGAACTTCTTATTATTTACGACTAAAAACTAAACTGTCATTATTCCTTTTTTGTTTTTAAATTTAATATTGAAATGTTCAAGTAAACGTAGTAAACCAGTCCGCAGACAGTAGAACTTGGTAGCCCCGCCCTCGAACATTGAAAAATATTAAAATACTTTTGATTTTCGGTGAGACCAAATTTTTGTTTGCTGATACCAAAAAATTGGTACTAGAACCAGCCCGCAGGCAATTAAAATCAACTTGAACATAGTGCTCGGTTGGCAGCACTGCTGTGAAAGTGATTGGATCAATTTTCATATCGCTCCGATAATATTTTTATTTTATTTTTTAATTAAATAGTAAATCATAATTACTTACTTACTACTTAGGTCCTCAGACCTACTTACTTACTACTTAGGTCCTCGGACCTATTACGTCCGTGATGTTTCCCTTACGGGACATAGGGCCTCCACTACACCTACGCGCCATCGTGTACGATTTCTTGAAATATATTTCAGCTCTCTCCAACTTTTCTCCAGTCGTGCCGATTCCTGTTCGACCGTTCTTCGCCATGTACTTCTAGGCCGGCCTCCTGTTTGAGCGGGTTCCACTGCATTGCTTGAGATGCAATGCACCGATCGCCTTTTCGAAGAGTATGGCCAATCCACTGCCACTTTCTTCTTCTTATAATGGAGTCTATGGGCTCCTGACCCGTTCTCGCATGAAGTTCGGCATTGGATATACGGTTGGGCCAGAAAATCCTCAAGATGTTTCGTAGACATCTATTAACGAAGGTTTGCAGCTTTCAAGTGACAGTGTCAGTGACTTTCCAAGTGCTGCATCCGAAAAGCAGAACAGAGCAGCTAAAAGAGTTGTTTCTCCATATTTTGGACAGCATTCCGAACACAGCCTTTGCTTTTCTGATTCGGCTGTTTACGTCCAGTTCAGTTCCGCCACCCGTAGAGACAATACTCCCAAGATATTGGAAATCCTCTACCATCTCTACCGGTTGTCCAGAAATATTTACTTGTATTGATGAAGAAGTTTCATACTTAAAATACTTAAATTACTATTTTTCAAGTTATTTTTTACTGGGGTAATTAAAATAAATTGGTGTCCGCTCAGGCAACATTAGGTAATAAGCAACAAATCAAATCTCTTTGCTGTTACCGGTGTCACATGACCGACCACAAAAGAAAAGTTGATCAAACTTCACCAGAAGATATTTGTATTCCAAAATCAAAATTTGCTAACAGATCGATCAAAATAAGCAACTTCCGCTCGATCATGCCAATTTCCGAATCAGATCTCCAAAAAATTAAAAAAATTATCGACACATCACTGCAGAAAGAGCTCGTAGTAGCAACCGCCAAACTAGCTACAAAAGATGACCTGCTAAAGTTGAATGCTGAAATTGAAGCTTTGCGCTTTCAAAAAGAAGATCTGTCCAGGAAAGTGCAACAATTTGAAGAAAGGTGCGGGGTATTGGAGGAGGAGCTTGAGTTGCAAAGTCGGATTATACGAGGAAAAAACATCATTCTATCTATTCCGAATACCCATGCTGACCCCCAAGAGAAGATACAAAATATCAGTGAACTTCTGCTTGGTGAACCACATCAAATTAAAGAGGTAATAAAGCTTAGTGAAAATGACACTGTTCTTTAAATTAAAACTTGACACCGGGTCTACTGAAAACGCCACAAAAATGCTACAGAACTCGTCAAAACTAAAAGACACAGGTGCTTTTATCCAACGAGACCTAACAAAGCTTATGCAGTTCAAACGCCGAATTCTTCTTGGTTACAGAAAAATAATCAAAACAAGAAAACCAAATGAACGAGTACAAATTAAAAACAATTCTTTGATGGTTGCTGAGAAAACATTGGCGCAAAATTTTAGACGATTTAGTACGCTGTTAAATCATTTTTATTATGATACTAGTTTAAAAATTATGTTTTGCAAATTTTAAACGAGCTTAGCATCGTACTATCCCCTAACATTTTACTAAAGTTAAAATCACCAAGTGCCTATTTTATCTTTTTAGTACCGTACTAAATCCATATGTGAAGACCCGAATGTTCCAGGTTCGAGTCCTGCTGGTAGCCCACTTTTTTTTCTTTTTTTCTTTTTTTTTTTTTGTAAATTATGAAGTTAAAATGATAAAAATATAAATATCGAATACTTATTTGAAGCACATAATGGGTTTCCATCAACAAATAATTAATTTACAACGCATAACAACAACAATTGTGTTCATCAAATTCAAACCCTACAAATGCATTTTACTAGTTAGCAAAAGGTTTAAAATTTCTGAATAGATAGTAAACTGCTAAATACTTAGGAAATTGTTAACCAGTAAAATGTTAAGCCACAATTTTAACAATAGGTTGTTTAAAATTTTGCGCCATTGTATTTAAACAATCATAATATTCTTAAATATAGAAACGAGGATGGCGAACAACAACTACGGGAAATGTATGGCGAACTTGACTTAGAACCTGTCAAACTCATGTAGTTGTCAAATAAACGTTAAAATGATTGGTAAATACCAATTAAAGAAGTAGCACCAGGGATGCCACTTTCTCAAAATAGTGCTAGTTGTAGTACTGTAATACGGAATTAAAATTGTGATGCCGTCAGCTCTTTATATTTATGTAATAGTAATATTTTGTCTTATAACGTATCAGGTCTCAATAGAAAAAAAAAAAAATAAATCGGGTGGCACAACGGCTCATGAGGAACCAGGGCCTAGTGTTTAACAACTCGCAACCATTCCTGTGTGTGCCTTTCGACAGGTCTTAATAACAAACTTTTATTTGTAGATTTTTTAATTATATTAAAGATTTCGATGTATTTTTTTTTGTACGAAAATCATGTAACTATAGAAAATTATAACAAATTTACAAAATATTTTAATGGATATAAATTAGTTTGGAAAGCAGCAGTTAAAACACATAACAAAGGGCGTGCAAGCGGTGGAAGTCTCTATGGAATTAAAACATCGTTGTTAAATAGCTATGATTTTGAGGAGCATGAAGGAGTAACGGTTGTAAAACTTGCGCGCAAACCGAATTTGTATATTATTCCATTCTATATCAACTGCAACAAGTGGATGTCATGTCAATGTCATGATGTTCCTGGGAGATAAAAGTATTTTGATTGTAGGAGATTTTAATGCCAGAATAGCTAATTTGCAAGTAACAACTACCCGAGGCATTATAAACACTGTTATAAACTCAAGTCAAAGAACATCAATGGACGGAGTATGTAACCAAAATGGCACAAATTTCTTAGAACTTCTGCAGATGTTTGACTGTACACTGAAGGTCAATTTACATTTGTGGGAGGCCAAGGAAAATCGGTTATCGACTGCTGTGCTGCTTACAACGATTGGAATGACCTAGTAAAGAAGTTTCAGGTCCAGTGCAACAATTTTTCCGACCATATGCCAATCACCGTTGACTGGTATGATGATACAACATCAGAACAAAGAAATCTTCAACTTCTACCAAGGTTAAAATGGAATCCGAATAAAACTAATAACTATCAGCAAAAATTTAAATGAAAAACTCGCATCTTTAAATGTGTCAACCGATTCAGCTGAAGTTAATCCAAACAAACTTATCGCCTGCATAAGAAGTTCCACAAACACTTTTGTACAAAAAAGCTCGAGATTCAAACAAAAATGGTTTGACAAAGAATGTATGGCAGTTTGAAATAAATCGTTTTCCTTGTTAAATGCAATTCGAAGATCAAACTGTCAAAGTCAAAGGAAGTGGTACCTCGAAACAAATGCGGCTTACAAAAAGCTGTGCCTCGCAAAGAAAACTGGCTTTGAAAACAACCAAGCCTATACACTTGGCCAAATAAAAAACTCGAAGGAATTTTGGAAGACTGCCAGGCAGATAAATGGTTCAAATTTTACAATTGGAATAGGAGTTTCCACTGATGGTCTATCCACACATTTCAAAAATCTCCTATGTGGTATGTCTGACATTAGTTTTTTGTATGCGGAACCGTTGATCTTCGATGAGATTTTGGACTCTGAAATCACCTTTGAGGAAGTGAAGTCTACCATTCTTAAAGGAAAAAATGGGAAAGCTCCTGGAGAAGATGAAATTCCGTGCGAATTTTTCAAGAATGCAACTGAGGCTTTTCAAGCGCAACAAAGCGCAACAAAGTGTTTTTGAGAGAAGACGTCCCGTCATCATTCAAACGGTCGGTAATATTTCCTATACACAAAAAAGGAGACTTGAATAATGTGGAAAATTATCGAGGTATCTCCTTCATGAATGTCCTGGCAAAATTATTTTGCGGTGTACTATTAAAGAGATTAGAAACATGGGTGGATGTTCACAGCATTCTTTCTGACTTCCAGTTCCAGGCTGGTTTCAGAAAAAGTTACTCGACAGTTGACCATATGTTCACCCTTACATCAATTGTAAAAGCGTTTCAATCCAAAAACAAGAAAGTGTTTGCTTTTTTTGTCGACTTTAAGGCTGCCTTTAACCTCCACAACCGTAATGCCCTCTTTTACAAACGCCCCCAACTAGGTTAATCTACAAAATTCATTCATGTTTTAAAAGAACTGTATTCAGCATCTAAAGCAGCCGCGTGGGATGGTTCAATTTACTCAGCTTGGTTTGACACAAATAATGGTGTAAAACAAGGTTGCTTTCTGAGTGCACTCCTGTTTACTCTTTTTATAAATGATGTTGTTGCCTGCCTTCCTGGGGGAATCCGAATCGCGGATTTAAACATCAATGTTCTCTTGTATACTGATGATCTGGTGATTCTTTCAGAATCTCCAGAAAACCTCCAACTGATGATCAATCGTCTGGCTGATTACTGCAATAAATGGAGCCTTGCAATCAACTCCAACAAATCAAAAGTAATGGTTCTTACTAGATCAGCATTGAGTCAAAATAGATATAATAGGGTCTACAATGTTTCTTATTTGGAGGTCGTTAATGAATACAAGTACTTAGGGGTGAAACTGAACAGTACACTTGATTTCAGATTTCACTTAACGGAAAAATCAAATACCTCACAAAGCCTGATCAATGTGTCATGGAGAAGCATCTTCTTAAATAATCGAATCAACCTTTCAGCGAAGTATAAGATATTCGATACTTACTTTACTTTTGATGGCGCTTACAGCCCAGGATGGGCTTCGGCCTCAACTAACAAGCCCCTCCAGCCGCTTCCAGTTGCGCACACCGAGTGCTTTGATGTCGTCATTCACTTGATTGCACCTGTTACGGGTTCTTCCTCTGCTGCGTACCCCATCGGGGTTGGATTCGAAGACTCGTCGGGCAGGTGCGTTGCTGTCCATACGCTCCACGTGCCCCAGCCATCTCAGCCGCTGAATTTTCAGCTTTTTGACCAGGTCAACGTCGCTCTATAGCCCGTATAGCTCGTCGTTGAATCTTCTCCTCCATACTCCTTCGATACACACCGGACCGAAAATCACACGAAGAATCTTCCTCTCAAAGCACCCTAGCAGACTTTCAGTGTCCATGCTGCTGACCCATAAAGCAGGACCGGGATGATTAGGGTCTTGTATAAAGTCTCCTTGGTTCTCTGAGAGAGGGCCTTACTACTTAAATGCCTTCTTAGACCGAAGAAACAGCGGTTGGCAAGAGTAATTCTTCGCTTGATCTCTGCACTGATTTCATTCTGCGATGTAATAGTGGAGCCCAGGTAGACAAAGTCCTTGACAACTTCGAAGTTATATCTGTCCATCGTGATATTTTGCCCAAGTCGACGATGTTGAGATTCCTCTCTCGATGACAGCATATACTTCGTCTTGTCCTCATTAACCGCCAATCCCATTCTAGCCGCCTCCGATTCAATGCTCGCAAACGACCCTGCCACAGCTCGCTTCGTTCTGCCGACAATGTCTATGTCATCCGCATATGCAAGCAATTGAACGGACTTTTGATAGATTGTACCGCTGGTGTTGACATGTGCGTTGCGTACAATGGCTTCAAGAACGATATTGAATAGGTTACATGATAACGCGTCGCCTTGTCTCAATCTTTTCTCAACATCAAAGGAATCGGTGGTGTTCTTAGCAATTTTGACGGAGCAGCGAGATTTCTCCATCGTCATCCTGCACAGGCGGACGAGATTGCCAGGGATGCCGAGACTCGACATGGCTTTGTATAATTCGTCCCTTTTCATGCTATCATACGCGACTTTAAAATCGATAAAAAGGTGGTGTGTATCGATCTGGAATTCCCGGGATTATTCTAAAATCTGTCGGAGTGTGAACATTTGATCCGCGGTTGACTTGCCTGGCCTAAAACCGCACTGATAGGGGCCGATCAGAGATGCTGTGGTAAAATCTACACTTTGTAACGCTGCCCAAGTATGGGGAATCGATGAATACGAGTCCATTGAAAAATTCCAAAGGAACTTTTAAAAAAAGCTTTTCAACCTGCCAACAAAAACGCCAAATTACGCGCTATACCTTGAAACAGGACTTCCGAAACTTTTTACTTATACCCTAAAGTTGCAAGCCGATTACATCGTTAAAATACTGTCTCTTCAGGATACCCGCCTGTCGAAAAAAATGATGTTATATGAGTTGAGAAACGAGGATTGGTGGCTGTTAAAGCGGAAGGCTTTAGGAAATTCTTGTGAAGAAGTTCTAGTGATAGACGTAAACAACTTAAATCTGGTTAAAGAACAGTTATATCGAAACATTCAGAAGCATGATAATTCTGTGAGAGATGCTTTTATTGTGAGAGCCCGTGATTCGGACAGCAGAATTTTACACTCTCAGCTCAACACCAATTTATTAGCAAATAACTACTCAAGTCTGAACCAGTTCAGCTCACTGTGCAATCTTAAATAAAAAGAAGACTGTTTCCACTTAATTAGCATATGCCCTATTTTTTCTTCTCAGCGTACTGCCTACTTCGGAAAGAAAACTCTTACAATGAATGAAACAATTGTTATTCTGAACGGATATGACTGGAAAATCTTGTACAATTTCTTGAAAGAACTCTCTACGTATATAATGTTATTAATAACAGAATTTGAATGATAAAATATCAAACTAGTATTTTCTATTTAATTAAATATAAAAATATACATGTATTTGTATTAAACAACATAATTTGCTAACCGAGCTGACGGCAAAGCCACAGCTACAAAAATTCATAATATTGTAATATAATTAACTATTCAAAATGGAAATAAATGAATTTACTTACTTACTAAGTGCTCGAACCAAGTTCACTAGAACTATGTTCGAGAGTTTACAGAGCCCTTCAGAAATTCAAGTCGAACAGGCCTAAAATTAATGACAGATGTCTCATACAAACTAGTTCGACTTAATATAGAGTGAATTCAAACCGTCAACAAATTACAGAAACGTCAATGCCACCTACTTAGTGTCACACTAAAATTAATTAATGTTGTTTTCCATTGATTTCACTCAGGGTTTGAGTCGTTCTAACATTCAATGGAATTTGTTTATAAAATTTTATCAAATACTTTGATTTTGAAAGCAAAAGTAATTCAAATGGAAAGTTAAGGAAAACATGAACTTATACTGCAGCTTGTAGTGACATTTCTGGTTTCGCAGGTACTAGTATACACATACATTTATATTTTTCTGTAATTTATCGAATTGAATAACCGTTATCTATGCAGGTACCTTGCCTAAAACTCAAATTTAAAGGAAGTCACATTTAAAAGGGGTAAGTCGTCATAAAAAGTTTAAATCCACGCCATACGTAATTATGATATACAGATGACTAACATCTTCAAAAGTTTTTCACTTTCTTCAAGTTTTTTTTATTTCTTCCTGTTTTCATTTGAATAATAAATCCCTCCTGTTGGGCTTAATATACCTTCTGTTTAAATATTCGCAACACCATCCTTATGTTAAAATTAAATCAGCAACAGGTTTCATTATCTACATCATAATATACATACATTATCATAATACTTTGTCCCAAAATAGACTTCCTCATCAACTCAACTCTCTTGTTTTAAATTGGGATATAAACATTTTTTTTATTATTATTATTATTTTGGCTTTTGAATAAATTACAAATTACCTATCTACAAAATACATTATTGTAAAATATTCAAAAAATTGATATAAAAAACCTTTTTTTCATCCCTTCTTTTAAACATATTGTTTTTTTTTTTTTTGATGTCATAAACACAAAACATCGACAAGATTGACGTACCTACTTTTGATCCCTACGCTTAATTTAAGTCACGTTTTTCTCTGATGATGTTCCAATATTCTTTTATCATACTGTTAAAGTTTTTTCTTTTTATTTTTTGTTCATACTTTGCGCATAGTTCAAAAAGGTATTTGCAAAGTACTTTACAAATTGCTCCTAATAAGGATTTACCGAAGGTTCGTTTCCATCGGTGTAATAGACTTGAAGGGGAAGAGGCAGAGTGTTATGATAGATATACCGAGACTTGGTCACACACTTTTGCATAAAGGGGACCTTTTTTTTGGCATAACTTTCCCGCATAACTTTGTTAAGAAGTGGCATAAAATTATAATTTCCTTTCGATAAGCCTCAATATTATACTACAAAATCTTTATAAGAAAAGAAGAAAATTATAAGACTTTATTTTTTTTTTGTACCAGTATATATAGACATTCGAGACGAGAAAAGTTTAAGTCCGTTTTGTTATTCAAAACTTGTCACTCAAAAGGATAATAAAATAAAGCCACGTTGTTAAAAGTTGTTCTTTTTCATGTACAACACCGCATAATGATAGAGTATTATAAATTGGGATTGCTTGTGGCCAACACAATATCTCCAACTCTTGAAGTTCTCAAGTGGCGCCCGAGTTCGGATCTGCAACATATACTTCTTTTAACTTTCACCATAAATTCTGCTGAAGTAAAATTAAAGTTGTTAAGTGGTGCCCGGGTGTTGAACACATACTCAATGCTTGTTTAATTTACAACAATTCCGATGAGGTGAAATTTGAAATTAATTTCCATTGTATAGGACATTAACTTTCCGCAATGTGGGTAGGTTCTTCTTTGTTTATAATAATAATAATTTTAACTATATGCCTGTAAGACCGCAGGTCTTTTAAATGCAATGCACGGCACTAGTTGGAAGGAACAGAAGGAAAGTAAAGATTTTTGGTGGCACAGTGGATTGAGAATTAGATGTTAATTATCTCTTAAAATTCCACGGGTGGCGTTCAGTTGAAACTGGGGAATACAGAAAAGAATGCTACCTAAACTAGGGCTCGAACCCACACGTCCAGGTTAGCAGTCAAACACTATATCCACTGTGCCATTGCCACCCGCCATTCTGTGGGCGGAAATCAATTTAACTTTTTTACAAATTCGAATTTATACAAAACTTTCATCCCCCACACTTTCATACAATTTACCATCACGGATGAGCTGACATGAATAAACCGAAAAAAAAGACATGGCTATTATCCTTCATTTCTTACTCCCCATAAAGCAAATTCAACCCATAGTTCCGGGAAACTATGCAGGAATAAATAAAAATAGAAAAAAAAAATAACTATACCTACATACTATTCGTATTCAGAAAAACAACAAGCACTAATGCTTGCATCCTGAAAGCAATTAACAAGCCAGTAATTGACTAAAATGGAAACAAACAAATGGAGCAACAAAAAAGCAAGGCGCGCGTTTACAACCATCATCAGCTCTATAGGATTGTTGAGGAGGCTGATGTGAAACTGAAAGGAAGCACAACGGTTCAGCAAACGTTTCCCATTGCAAAAGTTCACACCCTCCCATCCTCCTCCTCTTGAAAAACTTTTGTCAGAGAGTAGAAATGGAAACGGGGACAAGTGTAGCCACAAGGAACCCTCCAGATACTTCTTCTCGGATGTGTGTACACACATTCTCTATGGTGATGCTTAGCTGAAAGACTCAGCTCGAGCTTATTTCATATACTCTCCTCTATACTGGATAGGATATAGCAGGACTGAAATTACTTCTGCCATTGTACCCCCACTCGCTCTTTTATATTAACTCTCAGCGGAGCCATATAAGGACACCGGTCTAATGAAGAAAAAATCAAATACTCCATCATTTAGTAAATATTTTTGTTTCCTGTGGAGAGGAGGCTTGTTGACTTTTACTTTCTTTTCTTCATTTACTTTTTTTTGTGTTAGTTGAATTGGTATACCTATGTATACATCAAAAATGGAGGTATAGTGGCTAAGGCTATGTTTACACAACTTCTGTCGAATGTAATAAAGTCCACTATACTACTCTGGGTTCATCATCATCATCTTCACTTAGTTGTCAAATCGCTAGTAATAATGTTTATCATCAACTCGAGAAGACTTTGTGAAGGATCATTTGCTGAAAGGACATTGCATTTTTAATTATTTGGCTACTTTCTCATTTGACCCGTGTGCCATAGACATATTTGTATACCTATACCTACAATCATTTATATTTTATAGAGCAGTAGAAGGAACGAAAAAAGTTTCATTTAATGGAATGAAAAAAAATGTGTGTTTCTTATGTAGCCAAGACTCTGAATTTATACCTTCAACAAAAAAAAAAATAAGACATTTGCTTTTCCTGAGAATTTTACGAGAGATAAACTCTGTCGTTCTGCTAATTGTTTATAACAAGACAACGCACAAGTATACGACAAAAAAAGAAAAAAACGGTACAAAAACTTAATTGTTTTTATCTGTACAATAAAGGTGGCTAGAGATGGGACTTGTTATAATTAAAAGTTGAAGGATTTTTTGTTTGCATTTCTACAATATGACTAATCAAAAATAAAAGAAGAAAAAGTGCAATTATTTCTCACACTAAGTGGGCAACAACTCCATTTGTCAAAGTGAAATTCTTTCTTAGTAAAAAGTGTTATAATTTCTCTCTCTCCCGATGGGAATCGGCTTTGGAAAGTGGAGCAGATTTCCACTAAAAGTCAAATAAATTCCCTTGTGGAGCAGATTCCCGTGATTGCAAGAAACCTGTATTTCAGATTTATGAGATCCAGTCGTGCATTTTATTTTTGTATAGGCAGTGAATTCTTCACGAAGCTTAATTATTTGCATAACGAGTATTTTCAAGGGCGAATAAACTTACGGTCATTTAATATAAAAAAAACACCCATCCTGATTCACTTCCATCATCATCACAGCTTTAGTTTCATATTTCATTAATTTAAACAAAAATAAATAAAATTGTGAGTACCTACCTAGGCAACAATAGCACAAACTTACCAATACAAAACACTGACATAGAAATTATTTGATAAAATCTACACTTTTACAATTCAGAATGGTATCATCATTATAACAATAAATTTTGTACTTTGTCAGCACGCAGAAAACTTTATTTCTGAACTCTGACTCAAATCTAATGTTTGTCGGGTTTATACTTCTAAAAAGAGATTTGGGAGGGAGATAAGGTTTTTTCTATACCAGCCAATATGTTCCTCTATTATTTCAAACTTTTCCCACGCAATTTGAGCAATACAAATAATATCTGTTTACATAGATAGTTTCTTTTATAAGAAAAAAACCACAGAAAATTTATTTGAAAAGTTCTACATTATACCTAATCACCCTGTAGGTAATTCTATTTGACTCAATGCAACGGAAATTCCTTGCTTAAAATGGCAAACAAAATTCTCCCGCAACTGCAGCTCAGATTATATTTTTAATTTCTCTCGTTGTTAGCTCCAAAAAAAAGGAAATTTTTCTCGAGTCTCGATTCTTGATTTTCGAAGAAAGCCTCCAAAAACCACTCAACTAAAAATCTCACAAGCTCACATCACAACTCCCAAACTTATTTATTTCTCACACCAGAACTAACACTTGTAGGCTTGTAGCACTTACACATCCCAAAACCCCAACACTACGCTTTTTAAACTCGTGGGCAGTAGTAAAAAGAGACACAGCCAGAGCGCAATCGTGGGTGATGAAATCGAATCGATCGGTCTAAACTCTTAAGTTATTAGTTTATGAATAAACAAGAAGTGCGTTTCTGTTTGTTCTTTGCTCCGCGATCAGTGTTAAATGTTTAAATGTTATTAAAAATATGAATATTGAATATGAAGTGATAAAAATGTTAAAAAAGTGGTTTAGATTGTTTTTTTTTTTTTAAAAGGCGTGTAATTCAAATCCGGTTATTACCCATTTATAATTATTTTTTAAATTCAATTTTAAAAATTTCTCTTCATCAAACCGTCGGTTACTGCGCGTCGGTTTTGTTTGTAGTAAGGAAGTGCGTTGTGGTTGTGACAGATGATTATTTTGAATAATGGTAAGTTATGGATTCGAAAAAAAAATCGAACTCAAAATAATAATTTTTCCTAACATGCGAAAAAAGTGGGTCCCGCAATTCTGTCTGTCTGTCCTGGCCCGTACAGCCTAAACGGCTGGAGGGCTTTTCTTCAAACTTGGTACATAGTGTTTTTTGACTAATATGCCCAGACGTTTTTTTTAAATTTGTTAAGGACCAAAAATAACGGGACCTGTCATACAATTTTTTTTTTCGCCAAAAAGGAAAATAATATTTTTCTCAAACACGGGTCCGAGGATTTTGTTTAAAAAAATTCAAATAAATAAAGTAAGGAAATGTTACTTTTTAATAATTTTTTTTATTTTCATAAATTGAATATTTTGGGTACCTCCAAAAAATAAATAAATTGGGTGGCACAACGGCTCGTGAATAACCAGGGCCTAGTGACTAACAACTCGCAACCATTCCTTTGTGCGCCTGTCGACAGGAATGGAAGGGACCTACAATTTTATGCCGAATCCGAACGGCTACATGAGAAGCACTTATTCGTGACAAGTGATACTCTTGGAGGATTTGTCAATTCCTCGCAAGAGGCACACCTCCAGAGTGACAGTCGAACGCACTAACCATTACGCTACGGGCTACTACACGGGTACCTCCAGTACAAACAATTTTTTGGTTTTTGATTTTCTCGAAAATAATTGAGTTGAAAATTTTCATTTTGTATGGTTAATCTTCTAAAAAATATAAATATAACTGTGAAACAAAATTAAATTTTTTTTTGAAAACTAAATATTTTGAAAACGACTTGGTCAATATTTACAAAACTAGGTGTAAGATGGTTTTTTTAATGTTGAAAAACCGTTAAGAAAAAAATTCTTTTTCTCGAAAACGGCTCCAAAAATTTTGATACAAAGGTGTGCGTTTACGATTTAAGGTAATACCGGCTAATAACGGTACCTGTCATAGAACTGATTTTTTTTTGTTTTCAAATTTCTCGTTGACGGCTGCCCCGATTTCAACCAAACTTTTTATACAAGAGCTCCTCCACAATTCAAATAATTTTTGATAGGTATACAAATTTTTTTGTTTTGATTTTTAAAAAAATATTGATTTTTTTTTTTGAAAATTCAGTATCTTGAAAACGGGCTAATGATTTGTTTTTAGTGTAAAATTGTATCTTATTAAATACTAAATGTTGGCATACTAGATTTTATTTTCGAAAATGAGCGAAAAACTGTATATATAAAAAAATTAATTTTTAAGAAACCACTCCAACAATTTTTTATTTTTCATAAATTCATATATATCAAACAAATCAGATGGCATACTTGATTTTGAGCTCTTACTCTCAAAGCCATTTAAATAATAAATTTATAGTAATTTATAGTAATAATCTATTTAATTTTTTTTTTTAATGCTATTATAATACTTTGGAACCTATAGCTATGTACTTGTACATCATCAATTTCTAGCTACGTTAAAGTTGTTAGCTACGAGAGCATAAGTTTGTGCGATCCATTCGTGCCCAATTTATTTACAAAATTTCCATAGAAAAAATTCAACCACCACATACATTTTTCCGTTCTTTCACAAAGAGAAAGAATGTCTCTCATAAAACACTGCGAATTTGCAAAAAATCACCAGCTTCAGCGCCCATCAACCAACCAACTGCATGCAACAACCAAACCAACAACAAAAAGCACTCACACCCCCTCATCACGTCATCACATTTGCAAATTGCAACTCAAGATTTAATCTCACAAGCTCGCTTGCAATCACAACATTTCTATTCTGTTTATGCGTGTGTTAAGTAAAAAGTGTCAGAGCGAGAGCCTGAGTGGAATCGTGTTTGAACCCGATGCTGGATCTGTTAGAATTGTTTAGTTTTAGAATTTCAGTTTGTAGTTTGTTCCGCGATCAGTGAAAATTATGATTTTGTATTTTTAAATTGTGTTTGAAATATAAAAAAATGTATACAATTGTGTTTTAATTATTTTAAACTGATCACATAGCTTTTCTCAAAAGGTAAATATAATTCTTTTTAAAATCCAATTTGAAAACGAAATATGCCTGTCTGTCATGGCTTAGGTATGCGTCGCGATGCGATAGTTTGTGGTGCGTTGTGGTTTCGAAATAGGATTATATTTTTCTTTTTTAATAAAAACAAAGTTGTGTGTTATTATTGTGAATTGGGAAATTATGCTTTATGGTTTTATTCAAAATTACATATTTATTTAATGGAACGATGGCAACTTAAATTATTATTATTTGACATCTAAACAAAAAATAGTTCCTTAAAAACAAAATTGTTTATTATTGCTTTAATTATTTTAAAATGGTGATCTAATAATTTTTCTTTTCAATTTCTTTTCAGGAATTATAATTTTATACATTATGTTATGTACGTGATGATAGGATCACAGCGAGGGACAAAAAGTAGGTCATTTGCAGGTTGGCCGAAGGATTTTCTTATAAAATTAATTTTCCGCAAATGGTAAGTGATTTTTAATTTATATTATTTTTTATAAACAACTAAAACTTCAAGACAAATAATTTTTGTGTACCAAAATATTTTATAAACCAATATCTCAAATCTAGAAAAATTGAATAAAATTAAAAACTGTTTAGACTTTATTTGAAAAGATGTCAATTAACATCAAAATTAGGAATTGATCCAGGGCCAATTAAACAAATATTATTAGTTGTGGATTCATTCACACCGGTAAGAAATAATATAAAAACTCGTCCTTAGGTCGCGGTTCTTCAGAATTTTGCAAAATGTAAAAGAATTTTGTATGAAATTCGAAAAGAGTTTCGTTTAAATTCGTTCGGAGTATTTCGCGCGGAATCGTAAAACTCGTACATCGATCGTTTTAATTTCTCAATTCATGGACAAATACGATTAAAAGCATCACTTAAAGTTAACACTTTAGCCAAAAAGCTTGCTCGGTTTTTGGGGGAGAGTTGAAGAAACATTAAGACTTAAGCTTGATGTCGTATTGACGGTTTGGGCATTTCGTCACAGCAGCGCTCTCTTGAACAGCGTAAAAGTAAGCATGCCTTGTTCTTATGATGACATAAAGCCTATACCAAAGTGCCTTTTGACTTGATGAAATCTATAGGCTGAAAAAAACTTATTTTGATACCGTCCTTGAATTTGAGTTAAAGTCTTCATCTAGTCTTAGCTCTCTTTTGATTAAATGTAAAGCCTGGCTTATATGTTTTATTTTGTTTGTATTAAAATTACGATGACAATTACTTAATCCATAAAATTCCTTCAGAATTTAATAAAAACTCGATAAGAGTTACATAACAAGGAAACAGGATTTCGTGCGAAATGTCAAAACTCATGTATAGTTTAAGCAAAGCAGTAGTGCCTTAAAAATATTATGTGAACTCGTTCACAATTTAAAGCTTGTTCGGAGTTTTCCGGTTGTTCAAAATTACGTTCATTTTAAAAGATATTGGAGTTTTATTTAATTTCGGTTAAAATTTAAAAATCGATTGATTTTCTGCAGAATCATTAAACTCGTCCAGAATTTCTTATCGGGTTGGAATATGTAGTAACAAGTTTATTGGATCTAAGAAAATTAATTTTTTTTGAACAGTTTCAAAAACGGGGTAAATAATTTCTTTTGTAGATTCTTATTTTTTAAGAAATTGAATGGCAGTTTTTTAAGTTCAAATCATTTAAGCAAATACAATAATGAATATCATGCATTTGAACATTTTCTTTAATATCCATATTTTTAGATAATTCTTGTAGGTACATATAACTTTTGAAATTTTACTTACTAAGTCACTAAAACATAAGACCAAGTTAAGTTAATACTACTTGCGACCCAGTCGTGCGCATTATTTTTGTTTTTGCTTTAAAAATAACTAATATCACTTTTACGTTGGATTGCATAGAAAAAATACACGCATACATATATTCCTTTTCTGTTTTGTATTTGATATTAATTAAAGTAACGGGTATTCAAAACGTCCATTCCGATTCACATCCATCATCTAGCAGCTATTGTTCGTTTCATATTTCATTAATTTTAACAGAATGACAATGATTGTTTAGTGTAAATGTGTTTAGTAGAGACAAAAACCCTATGAACCAATATTATATCACAGCAATTATATCCTAATGTTAAATTAAGCAATCTCATCACCACAATTTAACGTTGATGAGCGGAAGCCTTAAATCTATCATGACTCTATTATATAACCAAGGAGTCTCTGATGTCTCGTTGCTATGTAACAAAATGAGCAAGGAAGAATGGCATAATCATTGAAGCTCCTGTTGGATTCTATGATTTTGCTGTCTTCTTCAGTATGGATACATTGTAATATCCTTGTGTTTTATTCTTAATAAGTAAGTAAGTATACTTATCAGTTTACTCCTTGCAAAGCTGCAAATTAAAAGTAATTGACATTTATTGGACAGCCGAATGGTTTCGACACCACAGAGATCCTTAACTATCCTTCTTCGCAGCCGTCCAACTAACCCTTTTCGTTCACTTACTCACTCACTCTCTCGCTTTCTTTTATACATTCGACAATGTTTGCGGGTTTTGCCTTTACGGACTTTATTTTGCTTGGAAATTCAGTGTGAAATGGGCTTACCCAGATTGGTATTATTTGTATCCACTTTAATAATAACTGGGTTAAAGGACATTAACCCCATATGTCCATGATGTAATACACTCAAAGTTTATAGGTTCTCTTTTCAATTTTTAATTTTCCACCATAATTGAGGATAATGCAATTACAGTCGAAACAGGGAAAATAGAACTTATTTGAACCTATTTGATAATTTCCTTAACGACAGAGTTACAATGCACACAATAGAGATTGTACCAGAGGCACCTTCATCAACTACTGCTACCTACTCCTATTTATTTCCATATATTTGTATTGCTAGTTTTTTTGGTACTCTTTTGTTTTGTACCTTAGCAGTCCTGTTCTAGAATCCCCTAAAATGTTTTCATTTTACTTCCATTTTGCCAATTTAATAATACAGCAACCACCCTTACACCCAACAACTTGGATTGTGTTATCTAATCAAATATAGATGGGATGCTTGTTTAGAATTTAAAGGGTTGCCACACTCCCTAACTCCCCATCACAAATTAAGAGGGAGAATTTGAGGGTTTTAAAGGCTAAGATGCAATGATGGCAACCGAGTGGAGTATCGACCAAGTTTAATTTGTGCAATGTGCGTGTGAATCTAGTTCTAGACATGGTCGGACCAATAAGTAGGGAATTTGAGCCTGAATTAAAATTGATGAAGATTTTATTTTCTTAGGATGGGTTTTGCAAATCTATCAGTCTGTCAGCGCGACTACATGAATACATTCTAAGCGGCTGGAACGATCTTTGTACATAGTGTTTTTTTTTTTTTTGCTTTCTAGTACCTATGTAATATGACGACAAATTTGTTTTAAATTTTTGATTACTAAATATAAGAAAATGGAATCATCTTTCTGATTTATTATTTGTGGTAAAAAGAATTTTAGTACTTTTTTAACCGTATAAAGTTTTTGCTTAAGCTACTAAATCATTTAAAATTTTTAGCACTTATTTTTTTCAAATGGAAATACAGTGGTGGTCCAGTATAACGAATGCCGATATAACGAATGATCTATATTTAGAACACTTTTTTCAAGTCCATTAGGTATTCTATATAACAAACAAATAACGAATTTCATAAAATGAAAAAAAAAATGACTGTAAATGTTTTAATATCTACTAACATGTATGATAATATTGGAAGATACAAACAAAATTTCCCATTACACAAGTGTTCTTTTTCGCTTGCCTAGTTATGTCCTACGTATTCGTCTCCGTATATGTAAACAGTTGCTCCGTTCGCTATGTACAAAACTGTAACGGATTTTTAGTCCCATTTTTTGTTGTTTTACTTTTTTTTGGCGTCTGGAATATTTTACATGGTTTCTCAGTTTCATGTCTGATGCTGAATAAGAAAGTTTATGCAAAATGTCGTCGCGCAAACGTCTTACAATGGAAGCAAAAATTAAAATAATTGACGAATATAAAAGAGGAGTTTCGATTTCGGACATTTTGAAGAAGTTTGGAATTCCAAAGTCTATCATATGCACTATCAAGAAAAATGAGAGCAAGGTTCTCAAAAATTTGAGAAATACAAACATTGGATCTTTTCGTCGACGATCATTAAAAAGGCTGAATATCCAAAAATAGAAACCTCATTGTACAAATAGATTATTGCCCAACGTGATAGTCACGTTCCTATTCCTTAAATGTTTCGTTGAATGTAAATGAAGTTAAATATGTTTTTTTTTTTGTTCTGTTAAGTGAATTATGTATTTATTTTTTTTATGAAGTATGAAATAAAATAATGAAAATTTCAATTGTACTTTCTATTTACCTAAAGATTTGTATGAAAAAAACGTTTCGATATAACAAATTTTCGATATAACGAATTGACTTGTTCGTTATACTGGACCACCACTGTAATGATTTTTTATTTAAATCGCCCATTTTATATTCTACTATGAAGGGCCTGTATATCCTATTCAAAGCTGTATCTATATATACATATATAAATATTGGAATATACAGTACCTACATTCTTTTATTCATATTAGTCTTGTATATTTGAAGGCAAATATAAATTTAATAGCACAGCAGTTGGTGGAGAATGCTAACTCCCGTCGCTATCGTTATACTGCCACTCATTGTACTGCTGCCGTCTTTTTACGAAACAACTGTTTTCGATCTATTCCCAGAGTTAATTATGACTTTGCTTGAATCGTCTGCCTTTGCACGTTTGCAGAGGAGCTCACTTTCTATAAATCTATTATTTTTCCAAAAACCCTATGAATTCCCAAGCATGCATTTGCAAATGCAATAGAATAGAAATAGTTAAAGTAATGCTTAACAAACAAACAAACAACTAACCCCAACTGTTCGCTGTTGGTGAGCATTCAATGAAAGTCTTTATATGTTTTGAATACACCCCCACCACCCTTCTCTTTTAGCTCTGTTTTGATGCTGTTCATCAGACAATTAGGCTGCAATATTGTTAAATGAGAAAATAAAAATGAAAATTTGATTACTTTTGAAGTATAATTGATCTGCCAACTGAAATGCGCACACTTGGTTATTATAGTTTTTAATTATTCCTTCTTCGTGGCCTTTCTTAAAATGTTAAATTCTAAATGGGCTTTAGGTCATTTAGAACTTAATATTATAGTTTTTGAATAATTATTAGTAATACAATTTTTAAACAAAAGTTATGATGAAATTATTTAAAGCGGGAGCGCGTCAAACACATTGCTGGATTTTGTCTATTTATAAACTATTTAGTCTATTTACCATATCGATGTGGAGCAACTTCAAGTCCATCCAATTGTGTAATTTTAGGGTTTAATCCGAGGTTTAACCCGATTGGGGTGGCAAAACTTGTATCTTTAAAAGTTGCACCATACTAAAATGCCTCTGTCGGTTTTACCATCAGTTCAGATAGAGAAAGACCAAAATAATAAAAGCGTAAATGAGAAAAACGGCTGAATTAAGTAAAAAACGGTTTCGGAAATCTGATGTGATGAATAATGGGGGCAATTTGCAATTGTACATGACATACAAAATAAAATAGAAAAGATGGGGAGAAGGAGAGAAAGCCAACCCAAGGAGAGTAATTTCTGCCAAAGTAGTTGCAATAAATTGTGGTATAAATTAGCTACGAAGCAAAAATGAACAAGCCGCCACCAGTCATCATGTCGGGCAGATTTATACATCCTGGAAGTGAAAATAAGTCTCGTTCTCTCTCGTTCTGTTTTCTATTATAGCAATCTATAAGCAAGGACCATTGACCGTTCATATAGAACATGTCCACAGAGAGAGGGAGACAAAAAATAAACACATCTTTCCTAAGACGTGTAAGAAATAATTGAATTTCTTGTGACTGCTATATTAGCCACAACTCCCGCCCCTCCCGCAGTCCCAAAAAACTTATATTATGAATCTGATTTTTCCCGGCCCAGTCTTCGTCTGTGGCATTGCTGACATATTTCCTTATTTGAGTGGTGGAAAACGAGACACAGACAAACTACACACACTTCTAGTCGCCAGTTGCCATTACTACATGCCTTAGCAAAAAAGTGCGGAAATTGGTAAAATAATTGCAGCTATTTGTTATAAGAACAAAATTCCTCATGTCGATTGGTGGTGTCGGGAAGCGACAAGATGAAAGAGGGAACATCCGACAAACAAACAATACGCTTTAGCTACACATCACACCGTAACCGTCATATTTTGTGTTATCAAACGCCATTTTTGAAGGGTGGCTGGCATAACTTATTTTACCTATACACCTAGCGACAAGGACCCTGATGTTTTTTAGAAAAACGATGATAAATTTGGCAAGGGGTGGGAGGTATGAGGGGCTAGGTAGCTAATCGATGATGTTTAATATCAACGAATTATGTGTGGCATCAATTTAACGGCTATTGAACACTTAATACGCTTCAATTTAACATCTTCGCGTCGCGTCGGTCGGTAAAACACCTAGAAACAAAAGAAAGTGTGAACACTGGAAGTGATTGTTAATTTTTAACAAACGATAAAAATTGAATAAGGAATCAACCATCTTCGGAGGTGGGTAAGGAGATGGCAATAAGAATTGAAAGTCAAATAATTTATAGAATAAAGCGACATACAAAAAAAACCTGAACATGGTGGATGTGGTGCACAAAAAAAAAAAATTACTCATGTAGAATATTGTGGTAGGTGTATTTTGAGGAGGATAAATGTATAATTTTCCTTTCAAAAATGTTTAACTAGGTAGGTAGCTACTTGAACAATTTTTGTTGTTGTTTTTTTAAATTTGACATACTGGCACAAAATGTATACTAACTTTTAAAGGAAGAAGTCCTTGGAACGAAATTTTATTTCTAGAAAAATTTTTGTAAGAACAAAATTTTGAATTTAAAAGCAATGTACTGTTGAGCCAATTTTCACTGAATTTAATATCAGAATCTTCAACATACACAGAAGAAGAAGACAAATGAGTGTGTCTCCCAATACATTCTGTCCGGCGTGCTTACATCCTAAACGACTGTATGGATATTCTTCAAACTTGGTACATATATCTATAGTTTTTTTCAGTAGCATACAAACATATTACATAAAGATGAAGAAATTTAAATATTAAAATATTGAAGTTACTTTTTAATTGAATGCAAACATATTTGCTGACAATTTTTTTTTGGAAAAATTGTACTTTTAGTTGAACATTTTAGCCTGGTTTTTAATTTTCTCAAAACCGGTTCAGTTGATTTGTTTTAATTTTTTATAGGAAAGCTTGAAATTTGTTTTAAAAGCTCAATATATCAAAAACAACTTGGTCAATTTTTTTTGAAACATCGTATAAAGTGATTTTTTAACATCTTATAAAATAATTGAAAAATTTTGTTCCTGAAAACAAAATTACGTATACAAAAATGTTAAAAATCGTCAAGAAAAATAATTTGTTTTTTTTTTTTGCACAAAGTGTTTGAACAATTTTGGTAAGAAAATGTGTGTGTTATTCAACTAGTGTGATCAACTTTTAAGGAAAAAACCGTTTTAGTTTTTTTTTTTTTCAAATTTTCGACATTTTCGTTATTGAGAAAAACCGATTGGAGTTATTTTTTTATATACAGAGGCTTCTTAAAAGTTTAAATAATTATTATTATTATTATTTATTAGCTATTCTGCCTTAATATTAAATTACAATTTCTTTTTCATTTTATCTTTATATTAATATTTATATAAACTTAATTTATGTGTTTTAACAAAATATTTAAAATAAATAAAAATATACTTATGCACGGGCAAAAGCCTCCCCCATTGATTTCCATTCATTTCTGTTATGCGTTTTTTGAAACCAAAGTCTGTCGAAAGCATGTAGCTCATCTCTCCATCTTTTTGGTTGATGTCCGACTCGTCTGGTACCAATAAATGGTGTCCACTCAGTGCATTCTTTTGACCACCTGCCATCTGACTTCCGCATAAAATGCCCTGCCCAGTCCCATTTCAGCTTTCTTGTCTTCAAAACAACATCTTCGAATCCTGTCCATGAGCGTATGTTGACGTTTCTTATTCGCTGAGATCTTCTTATTTTTAACATTGCCCTTTCCATTGCCCTTTGAGTTGTTGAAAGCTTACTTTTAATCGCAACGTTGTTCGTCCAAGTTTGGGAGCCATATGTAAGCACTGGTAAAACTGTTGAATCGAAAATGTATTTTTTGGTAACATTTGAGATATTCGAGTCCAACATAGGTTTCACGTCCCAAAATTGCCTCCATCCGTTCGTTATTCTTCGAGATATCTCCTTCTCCTCTCTTCTATTAAACGAAACTAACTGTCCTAGATATATGAAGTCCTCCACATATTCTATCAGCTCTCCATTCATATGTATAGGTGTTCTGGTTGCATTTGTCATGACTTTTGTTTTGTTTTCGTTTGCCTGAAGACCTGCCTTAGAGCATTCGAGAATAAGTTCATTAATCAACTTTTGAAGATCTTCAGGATTATCACTCATCAAAATAATATCATCAGCAAACCGCAAATTTGAAAGATATTTCCCATTGATTTGTAAGCCAATGTATTCCCAATCTAGTTTTCTGAAACATTCTTCTAGGGTAGCTGCGAAGAAAGGTGGTGAAATTGGGTCCCCCTGCTTAGTTCCACTTGTTAGCTTAAATGGTTCTCCAAAGATTTCTGTTTTTATTTGTGCAGTGGAAGAATCATAAATTTTTTTGAAAATTTTTATCCAACGACGATTTATACCTTGGTTAAGAAGTGCATTCCACATAAAATCTTGGTTGATAGTATCGAAGGCCTTTTTAAAATCAATGAAAATGAAATAAGAAGGTAATCGGTATTCTCCACTTTTTTCGATGATTTGGTTTACTGCTTGAAGGTGATCTGTAGTTGAGAAACCTGATCGAAATCCTGCTTGCTCCACTGGTTGATGTTGCCCGAGGTCCACTTCTAGCCTTTTGAAGATACATTTTGCAAAGATTTTGTAGATGTTAGATATCAGACTAATTGGGCGATAGTTGTTGATGTCATCTTTTTTCCCTTTCTTGTGTAACAGAGTGATGTATGACTTTGTCCATTGGATAGGAATTTCTCCAGTAGCTATAACATCGTTAAAAATATCTTTTAGCCAAGCTGAACAGGATTCAATTCCATACTTTAGGATTTCGGCCTCGATTCCATCACTGCCCTTACTTTTTTCATTCCCAAGTTCCTTTATAGCCTTTTTTATTTCTTCTTGAAGAAAGGGTAAAATTTCTTCAGAGTCTTCTTCAAGCCTCTGTTCTATATTACTTCCGCTTTCATTTTGGCGATTATTTGAGTAGAGGTCCTTATAAAATTCTGTTGCCACTTCGTTTAATTGTTTTCTATTCCGGACTTGTTCGTTGTTTTTTGAAACCCCTAAGACCCACTCCTTCTCCAATTTCAAGCTTTGTTTAACTTTCTTTATCGATTTTGTGGCTTCCAAGATATTTTTTATATTTTTTTCATTAAATTCTCTTATTTCTTGTTTGCTTCTTTTCTTTATTTCTTTCCTTAAGGTTCTCAGTTCCGTTCTTTCATTTTGTGACATATTTTCAGTTTTCCTTAAAAATTCTCTTCTCTTAATCATATTTTGGGTAGCAACTGATATTTTATTTTTGTTCATACTCTCGAGATTTTTAAAGACATGTTTTGAAGCTATTATTTTCAAAGTTTTTTCGAATTGGTCATATTTTTGTTGAACCGTTCTAAAACCACTCGTTTCCTTCAAAATTCGATGGCGGAGCTCTAATTCCTTGTTGTAGTTCGCTATTTGAATTGGATTGGGATCTTTTTCCAGTACAACGTGGGTTTTTTTACAGTACCTCCTTGACTTATGATTGATCAGTAACTTGGCCTTTCTAACCTGTGATCTGAGTCGTATTCGAACTTATTCAACGCATCAACATCTTTAAAAAGTGTTCTTTTATTTGTGTGAATAAAATCGATTTGGTTCTTGTGCTTTCGATTCGGATGGATCCAAGTCCACATTCTGCTTTCTTTTTTCCTGAAGAGTGAGTTCGTAACTGTTAATTTATGTTGCCACATCCATTGCAACATCCTTTCCCCTCGGTTATTTCTATTTCCATACCCATATGGTCCCATTATTGGTTCTTCTCCGGGTTTCTTAAATCCAATGCGTGCGTTAAAGTCACCCATTACTACAAGTAAATCTGAGCTGAGTTGGTCGACAGCTAGATTTAGTGTTTTGTAGAATTTTTCTAGCACTTCAATCGAAGCTGTTCCTGTTGGAGCATAAACTTGTATAATGGTAGCTTTAACCCTTCCTATTTGAATCTTCAATCCTATTATTCTTTCATTATATCCTTTTATTTCAATTATGTGTTTTTTCCAACGCTCATGAACTAGAAATCCTACTCCATATTCCCCCTTGGTCTGTCCGATATACGAAAATATGTGTCCTTCATGGGTTTCCACAATTTCTTCTCCCATTTTTCGTACTTCACACAGTCCAATAATATCCCACTTTATCTTTTTACTTGCGTTTTCAAACAGGGTCATCCTTTCTTCTGACAGAAGCGATTGAGCATTGTAGGTACAAATGTATACTTCATTGTCGAGTGTTTTCTTTTCTTGTTTTCCAGTTGAATTCGGAGATGATGGTGAATGTGGTGTTGATGGTTGAGTGGATGGTGGCGGAGATGATGGTGGGGATGGTTGTGGTTGGGTTGTTGGTGCTGTCTGCAACGGTAGTGCTGTTTGACTTGGTGTTTCAGTTGATGGGGGGTTTTGGCCGTAATCATCCACGGTGGCCAACCGGATTGGATAATTGTTTTCTTTGTTTTTTATAGATCGTTTTACTTTTGTTTTCGTTTTTATTTGTTGCTTTTTAATCGTTTTCGTTTTCAGATTCGTTTGCCCGTGCTGTATACATCATTGATTTTGATCTTCCCGATCAGTGTTGTTTATAGACGATTCTGATGCTGAACTTCTCACTCTAAAAAACTTGTCCAACGTGCTAGGTTTTTCAAGTGTTTCAATATCTTTTGTTTTGCTTTTCTTCACTTGGGAAGAGATAGGCCTTTTTGTTGTTGCGGATATAAAAGGAGAGTTCATGTTTCTGTTTATACTTGACTCGGGTTCTTCATCAGATCTGTTTCTTTTTAATTTATCAGAACTATGATTTTCCGCCTTTCCGTGTTTTCCTTTTGAAGTGCGTTCTTCTTTTTTCATTTCAGCATCTTCCTTGGACATATCATCTCTTAGGTAAATTGGGTTTCCACTTTTTTGCCGTAGTTTGACTTTATTTTTCATAATTTCCTCTTTCTTTTTTAAAGTTAATAACCCTACCATAATCGGCCTTGCTTTGTTTCCTTTCTTCCCAAGTCTGTAGATGAAATCTATGTCTCGTGTGCCCAATTCTACACCTAAGTCAGTTGTCACTAAATGGATTATAAAATTCTCGAGCTCATCTACATTTTTTTCTACTTCATCTATGTTCGAGAAAATTATATTTTTCCTTCTCAACATTCTATCTAGCCGTGTGATTCTTTTCTCTTGTTCTTCTTGCTTTTGATTGATTGCTATAATTCCCCTTGATATTTGATCGATTTTTGTTTCCATGCTCTTTTTTGAAACTTCAATATCATTTTTTAATTCTTGTTTTGTATTTTTAATTTCCCTCAGAATTTCCTCTAAGCTCATTTTGAATTTTTCAAAAAAAAAAAAAGTTCGACTGGCAGCACTTTTGTATCGAGGTTTGATTCGAGTCTCGTTTTGGATTGACGTCTTGTGTCTATTTGACAGATCGAATTCGTTTTGTTTATTTATTTCAATTATTTTTAATTTTGAGTGGATTCTTTATTCCAATATTGATGTATATAAAGAGTTCTCTTTAATAAGAACATTAATAAATTGGAACACCGGTCCTGGTGCCAAAAAATTATTTTATATATAATTCAAAACTTTATTTTTTCTTAAAAACTGGCCAAAATTATTTGTGAGACGTACCTTTCGATGGGATAAGACTGGCAATCACAATCTCCAACAGCAGCCACCACAAAAGGACTTTTAAAGCAAGTATTTAATTGAATTTATAGCAAGAAAAAAGCGCACAAACTTGAGACACGACCAACCAGCAGCACGGCACAATTGCACTTCAAATTTTCAGAAAACTATTTTTGTTTTTTTTTTTTGCAAATTTGTTTTTTTTATGTGGGTTAACAGATATTTACTTAAGACTGAAGTTCAAATTTGTTGCCTTAAAATGAATTTGGACACAATTAGGCGTATTCATAGTCATTTGAGAGCTGTGTCTAAGTTAAACATTGGTATAGTTGAATTTTCGCACGTTGATTCTATTTTGTTAAGTTTATCATTTCAAAAAAATTGAAGCTATTTGTGAAGTATACCAAGTTAATTATCTTATAAAAATATAAAACCAACAATTTGTAATTAAAATCGGTCTGTATTCATTGAGACAAAACTGTCTTAAACTGTAGTCTAGTTAAACCTGGGTCTATCTGCGACTATAAAAATATGACCCAATATAAAGAACGATTTTAAAATTATTTCAAATGACAAATATTTTGTTTAACTGAAACTATCACATCTTACCCAGGGGCTCCATTGGCAATATTTGAGGCAACACATTGCCACTTACATTTACATTCCTTTGAATTCCGCCAATGGAGACGGTTTGTTCAGGGCAATACTAGACGGTAGATGGAAATCAATTATTGCTCTCCATCATCGAGGCAATAAATGTTGAATTTTCGCTTTTTTGGGCAGATTGATAGGAAATTGCCTCAAAATATTGCCAATGGAGCCGTAGCGTAAGGAATTCAAGCAATTACAAAAATGAATTTCAAGCTTTTGGATTTTTTTTCTAATATAATAAGAATAATTTTACTTCTTAAAGTGGAAAACTCGTCGTAGAAAACCTTAGGAAAAGTAAGCAATTTGCAGTTCCGGTTGCGGAAGACTCATAAAACCTATCCTTCCCACTTTTTTAATTAAATATTTTATTTAATCATTTAAATGCACAGCTTGACAGTTATTTCCTTATTTTAAACCCCATATTATTGTGCAGTCAATGCTTTGACTTTTATGTAGTCTAAAAACGGTAATGTAAATAATGGATTTTAAGATTTTGCTACCATGAATTTAGGATTGAAATGATACATATTTCAAACAAAATGTTAAAAACTTCAGCATATTGCACTTGATGACTTGATAAATATTTCATGTCACAAGCTTTTTATTTCTTTGAATGCCTTTAAAGTCTATATCTATGCTTTTGCTTATTCAAAATGGTAATAGTTTGTAATAAAAATCAATGGTTGAAATACACAGATCTTTGTGCAAACTGTTAGTTCGTGCGATATAAATTTTTTTGTTGGTCTTAATCAACGTATTTCACAATTTTTTTAATTCTATATTTTCTACTAAGCAGCGAATTTTCGTTTTGACGCCAAAAAAATATTTTGAGAAATATTGAACGCATTAAAGAAATATTGTTTGAAAAACGTTTCATTTCATAAATGTTTCTGAAATGATTTATTTTACTTAAACAGACGCCAACGATGAAATATTTGCTAAATTTTAAAATTAATTTAAATATATAAATATAATAAATAAATAAATAAATAAAAATCCTCTATCAATCGAATATGGACTCAGAAAAGGCAGTATTTATTAGCGTAGCATATTAGAATCGTGAAAAAACAAATCAAGAATAAAAAGAAAAAACTTTGAAACATTTCAAAAATATTTCTGAAATTTTTTAGTGTCATGCAGGCCAAAACACAAATTTAAGAAATGTTTTTTGTTATGAAATGTTTCTTTGAGGCCAAGTTTTAAGGGACAAGTTTAAAGTTAAACTCCAGTTTACTTATCGAATTCCAAGGGTTGATGTGATTTTGCCTCTGAAAATAGCATGATCATGCACTGAAACAAGTTTCTTAACTGTTTCCTTAGTCCTTAAAATATTAAGGTTTTAAAAGAAATGCAAAAATGTGAGTCTAAGAAATTGGCTATACAATAATTTCCTCTTAAAATTAAGAAACGTGCCTATATCAACCTAAACCTTGAAAGATGAATTTATTTATATACAATTTGCTAGCTTGTTTTTTACTTACCAATCTGAAATTGAAAGCTTGCTCTTAAATGATTCCCCTGAAATCTTTTTTTAAAGCTGTCGTTTGTTCAACAATTTTCATCTCATTTTTCTCAAGTTCTGTTTCCTTTATACCAGTAATACATACATGAGCAGAAATTCAACCTCAATTTACACTGACTCTCTAAGTCTAAATCAGACATCTGCTTGCATATCAAAATGTGAGAAAGAAATACAAAAAAAAAAAAATACAAAAAACTGCAATGTTAAGAACGTTAATGCTTCGGAAGCACATTGCCTTCCGTTTTCCGTCGTCGCTTTGGTCGGTCGTCTAGTAAATGCAGATTTATGAGCCTTTATTTCAAAACATTGTATATATGAATTGCAAGATTTCGCTGCTTTTTACCTCCTTTTTCTGTTTCTATAAAAATAAAGAATATTTTTTCTCAAAATATAGGAAGGTACGTGGGAGTTATTTTTTGTGTTGTAAAGTGAAGCTACTTCGGTTAAATGGATTTGCAGTATTGAATGTATAGATGCAATTTTTTTTACTATACAGGTTGTGCTGCTTGATGGCCTAGGAACAGCATCGACGAACTCTTATGCTAGTTTTTCACTTGTCATTGAAAAGACGCAAGTTGACAAACTTTCCAAGACAGGGTGAGTTATAGTTGCTCGCTACTTTTACTTTCTTTGCTTTTTGTGTTGGTAAAAGCCACCCTGTCCTGGAAAGTATGTCAATTTGCGTCTTTTCAATGACAAGTGGAAACCTAGCATTAGTCTCTGTAAATTGACTTTGAATTTTGTGAAAATTGGAAGGTTAATTCGAACAAAGGGCATTCCACCATCTATAGATAAACTAAACCAACAAGAACAATATGAAATCGTCGTTCTCTTGCTTTCGAAAATTTTCGAGTTTAACGAATATAAAACTGACCTGACCAGACCATACCAACAACAATAACTATCTTCTTCATAAATTCGGATTTTGGATTGTGAAAACAAAACGACGACGGCTATGACAACGAACATCAGACTAGGTTGGAATAACATAATTTGAGGGGTTTTCCCCGGCGCGGTGGCTATATGGAGGGTAGAAAATTTTATAAATTTGAATGGATGCCAAGTTTTTCTCTGATATTCAATTTTGGCGCCGCGGCGGTTCATCTGTAAATTTTCCAATTTTATTATTTTTATTCCCGCTAAGCTGCTTTTCTTTCTGAATCTTTTCATTTTTTCGTAGATATAGAAATGTGTAGAGTAACACCATTGTGATTTATTTGGTTTGTGTCCAGACTTAATGGATATACCCTAATTTTGTTCTGGTTTCCTCTTTCAGTTCCATTTTCTTGTGGAAAAGGAAGAGTTTTTTTTGTCTCAAATGATTTTCCAACTTTGACAGAGTGAATATAAGTCGTGTGAAATAATTACACTAAAGCTTGAGTTTCAACTATAAAATTCTATATGGTTTGTTTCAGCTTGCATTAAGCTTTAAAAGAAAAAAGAAGAACGAGATTCACCTCTGGCAGAAGCAAAGCACTTTCTATAATAAGCCTGTATACCTTAATACAATATATATTAATTGTTGGCAATAAAATTAACTGGCATATGAAAACGAAATTTTAGGCACTACATCAATCATGTAAATTTATTAGCAACTAGGATGCGGGTCGATGATGCTTGATTTCATTTTAAAGCTGCAATTAAATTAAAAGTGCCTGATGGTTTGAGAACAAAAATTAAGACTAGGCTAGACAAAGTTTTGGCAAAAGTGTCATCAGGCGTGTCGTCGGCCTGAAAGAATGGAAACTCAATTATTAGGGTACAATATGATGAACAAAAAACTTTTTATAGTTATTACTGTAGATGCGAAGAATCTGGTTCAAATGATACCAAAGAATATACCACTCTTAACGCGTATTTAAGCCGCAAACTATGTTTTTGCATTAAGTTGGTTGACATGATTAGGGCTGGCCACGAGACGAGACTCTGCGAGACTTTTGTAAGTCTCGTCTCGGTCTCGTTAAAATCGAAAATGTCCAGTCTCGTGTCGGTCTCGTATAATTAAGTCTCGTCTCGGTCTCGTCTCCGAATAAAACGATTTTCGGACAAACTGTTTATTATTGGAACGAAATATTTTCGATTATCGTTTGAATATGTGCAGAAGAAAATAAATATTTATTTAATTTAATTTATTAGACTCTCTGCAAATTTCGGTCCAAATATACAGTCTCGTCTCGGTTGCTTAAAACGCTGTCTCGTTTCGTCTCAGTCTCGTCATGCGAGACTGGGATCGGGACCGAGGCTTTTCTTGTCTCGTGACCAGCCCTAGACATGATGTAAATGAATAATGTGTGAGCCAGATTTGTTGCCAACAATCACGAATAACGCACAAGATAGTCTTATGACTGACATTTAAACAAGAAGAAGAACAATTAAAATTAAACCCTTGTTGGACGACAGGAATTTCCATCTCTGTGTGGACATTCTATAAAAGAGCATTCAGCATACGATATGAATATCCGAACTATTGAACAATGAACAAGTTCAAGTATAGAGGACGGCAATAATTCGTTTTCGTTTATCCATTTTTCCATCTCACTGTTGTTCTAGTGCATCACAGCACTTAGTATAGAGTCCTTGCTGAAATATGTGTCTTTTGAGCATATACTATAGTATCAGTTTTTGGGAGATTTTAGGAATCTTGTAGTTCATAGCTCACTAAGCCCCCAAGGGTGAATACGAACGATGCTATTTCAAATGTGAATGCATAGTCTATATGTGCGTCAATGGAATGTCGATTGGTATAGGAAGTAATGTACCAGTGAGGGCTTTCAATGTTACTTCTCGTCAGACATAACCCTCTCTCGTTCAATATTTTTAAAATTGGAATTCCATTATTGAATGTGTCACCATGATTTCTTAAAGGTATACAATTTATTTAAGAAGTAAAGTTCCTGGGCTTGTTTTCCTGATTCTTAGATAAGCTATGACCAAGTCCTTTTAACTGTGTTTTCAATATGATTTATACCTTATACTAAATGGGACACACGCTTTTGTTGTAAAAATATCTTCTCGGATCTTAATTTTGTAACAGTTTACTAACTGGTTCATGGATTTTGGCGTAAGATGTTTCGAAACCCCAAAGCATGAAAGTAAATACGAAAGAAGAAAACAAAAAAGAAAATGTAGTACTAATTTTTGTTAAATTTTACATATAAATATGATTAACTATCATTTTTTCTTTCTTTTTTTTGCATTTTCGTCTGCGCTTAAGAAAAATTCCTTTGTTAAATACAAAAACAATACAGATTTATACGAAAAGTACAAGGTTGTGCCCAGTCGAGTTCTGCCACCACCCTTTTACAGGAGAAAAAATCAGGCGAGTTTCGATCGCTCTAAGTTCAGTACCTATCAATAAAGTCTAACTAAAAATTCACAGCATCTGCTTGGCTCATAAAGGTTCAGGCAACTACCTAAATTTCAGTTCCTTAGCATTTTAGTGGTTCCTGAGATATAAGACTTCAATAGTCGCTGACTGAATGATAATCATTTTATGGAGCACTTTTACGACTGTCGCAATAACACCAATGGTAACCTGTCTTTAAGAGAAAATAAACGCAATTCATACTGAACATACTCAATATGGATTTAAAAATATTTGAGCCGTCAAACCCCCCTGAGTCTGCCACTGGGTATAAGAGTTGTAAGGTGAACCACTTTCTCTATAGCTATGGAATTTCACCTGCTTAAGCAGGAATGACTAATAAGAAAAAAAAAAATTTGTTTACGAAATTAGTTTCTGGAGCATTAATTCAAAATTACGACCACCCTGATGTGCAATTTTAATGCCTTTAATGCTTACAAAGTTTAAAAAAGGAGCGATCATTATTCATGAAATTCCAAAATCTTCAATTTAAGTATATAGGAACCAATCAAAAATCGAACATCTCCACTATCTCAAATATTTATGCATATTATTTTTATAAATAGGTACAATCCAGAGAGATAGCTAAAAGTTTGTGAAAAGGCACTATACTTGATTTATGCCCCTTTTTCTTGACAAGAGTATTTTCCGCCGTATCTGGATTTAATCACAAACAAACATTCAAAACTGAAGAAAATCGAAGGCATGCGGAAATGAAACTTATTTGCATTTTGCTCCACATGCCAATACATACATACCTACATAAGTACATATATCATGGTAGGTAAATACCGTAAATCCACCCACTCGCTCCTACCTTTTTTTGTGTAGATATATTAAAGTCCAAAAAGCAAACAATTTCTAAACTGAAGACTCAAACGAGAACAGGTAAATGTGCCTATAGTACAGTACCTTTACCTTTACAAAAAAAAAAAACAGAAAACAAAATCGTAGCTCACTCTGCTATCACCTATAAAATTTGACATACCTTTTCATGTCACCTCCAAGGAACGCTGTCGGCTTGACATGAATGCAATCTTCCATCCTGATAAAGTCGACTAACTTACTCAATCTGCGATGTTCCACATTCACAGCTCTAGCTTCCAATTTAACAAAAAAAGAAAACTCGTAAATATATATACGTCCCTTCCTAAAGAACCTACCGTTCTTTTCTATGAGGAATCCTCCGAATCAGCCAGATATAAAGGGAAAGGATGAGGACTTACAACTTCTATGCACGGCCTTACGCACCACACCAACACCTATACACCTACACCACCCGGCTCTTCAGTTTTGTTAATGCAAATGGTTTTAGGGGATTTAGCAGAGCTTGCCAGTAATGTTATTCACATATTTATCCTTTAAAGGAGCACACCCAGCACACCGAATCTCAACAAAGGAAAAGGCACCAAGCCAAACGCAAAAGATGGAAGCACAGAGGTAAGAATGAACCTAGGTAGAGAGTAGAGCCAACCAAATGAATCATGCCTTGGATAGTGATTTCCTTCTTCCATTTTTTTTCTACGGCTACGTTTATACATACATACATATAGGTCGGTATAAGGGTGCGTGTATGTTTAGCATGCAATGAAATTTTCTTTGACGGTATTAATAGGATTTCCTTTCCTTCCAGCAGCTATTTCTTACCAAATTTGTCTATACATGTACCAACCAACCTACATTACACTAATATTTAAAGAAAATATTAAAGAATGAGAAAAGAAAGGTACTTTCTCCTATTGCTGGAAATTACGCTCTTTTGTGCAAAATCATTAACGAATCCTGCATACTTCTTTTTTAGAGATCTTCATGTATGATTGAAACCTTAATTACCTTTTTGAAGCACCAACAATCAGTAGCGGATCTAGGATTTAGCTGTGGGGTGGGCTTGGAGATCAAGTTTGAGACAAAAATGAAAATGATATCTAAGAGCTCTCACTGGCAAAAGCTCATATGTGTTTTGACAGTATAAGCCCTCTGGAGATCTCATTTTCGTGAAGTGGTTAAATCAACTAGTAGAGTAGGTTTCTGTTTTGTTCGAACTGTCACTCTAGAAAGCACAGAAAAAAATATTTTGTCAACTGAAAAAAAAATGTTAAGACTTCAAGACATTAAGTCGGACCACATAGGACAGAGCTGCTCTATAAAACATAGCATTTGGCCTAATTCTTCAAGCGTGAATGAATTTTCGTGTAAACGCTACATACACTTTATATTCCTGCTAAAATATGTCGATAAATTTGCACGCCACTCTAAAGTCTAAAGGAATTGCAAATATTCGTTTGCTTCTGCATGATTTTTTGAGTGCACAGAGAAAAATCACGTTTGTCTCTGCCTCTTCTTTTATGTAATTGCTTAGTCCAAAAATGTTGTCTATGTATATTTGTCTTCGACCTTGGAAATATAAGCCTCTAGATTGTCTAGGCTCTGACTATGGCTGTAAGAAACAATTCTGGTTGCATTGATCAATTACACTAAAATTGACACCTGATTTTACTTTATCAAATTCTATTCGAGTTTTAGTCCCAACTGCATTTTTTGACCCAATAAGCTAATTTCTAGGGGAAAATTGTTGTTGCACTTGGCATGGTAATTGTTCAGCCCCAACATCTTTTTTTTAATTATCTCTTTAAGCTTTAGCCCCAACTTCGGATATTGACAGTCTGTTTAGTACAATAAGTTAAGATTTTAGGGAATCGGTTACTTTTTTTGTGCAATTCTTATCAGGCCTTAGTCCAGAGCTGTTTTTTCGTTCTAATTTTCTGGGCTTTGTTTTAGAATAATCGTCCTTGCATTAAACATGTCCATTATTCGTAGCCCCGAGCTTGCTTTTTTCCAATTCCCTTAAGGTTTTAGCCCCAACAAAATTCTTTTGTGGCTTAGAAGAGCAATTACATAACATGTAAATTGTTCAGCACCAATCTCGTTATTTTATCCGATTCCCATCAAATTTAAAAGTTTAACAATATTTGAGACGAATATAAAACCCTACACGTTATAGTGTACTGCTTTATATATTTCAATTAATTTTAGGAATCGGTTGTGGGGGGTGGCTTTCGCCCCTATAGCCACCCCCCCTGGATCCACCACTGCCAACAATCCTCCATCCTTAAAATTTGTAACCTCAAATACAAACAAAAAAATACAAATTTGGTAAAATTTCAACTTTAATAGTTAGTTGACTCAACAAACAAAACACCTATACTTAAATTTTTATTTGCAATTTAAAATTGCAAATTGATGTTCATTTATATGTACTTATGTATATACGTATGCACAAAATTCATATTTCCGTTTCGCATCACGGATGCCTTCCTTTATTTATTCTTGCATTCAGATAGGTTCTGGAATACAATAGAAAATATTTACAAGAGTGTATGCTTTTGTGTTGCCAAAAAGAAGAAATTGCTTGTCAAAAACATATGCAGAATATGCTTTCAAAAAAAAAAAAATTAGCTGAATGGAGTCTTAGAATACGTCAACGTATTTTGCATGAAAATGATGGGCTAGCGCAGCATGGGTATACATTAACCACTCTTCTACAGAACCATCAACAAGAAGAAACCCCATCCCATCGGAACCCTCTACCACTTTCTTCCTCAAGATTTAAAAATTGAATATCTGACAAATTGTTTCTTGCGGGCGATGAAAGCGCTACAACCTGAAATAGTGGTATTTATTGTATAAAAGAAATTCCAGTCAACAGGGATGGACCAAGTCAAAAACATATACGTATGCTTATGTCAAAGAGCTCTAAGGCGTCAAACTCGATTTTTTTATAAATAAGCTGTGACATTTTGATGATGAATTCACTCAAATGAAAAATTTACCAAAAAATGGAGAAAAATTGTCACAATTGCAAAACGAAGATATTTAGTAATTGCTTAAACCAAAATTTATTTGGTACACTTAATTTCATTTGGGCGATTTTTTTTACATGATAAATTAACTTTTTGTGTTGGTACGATGAATAAGACATTTAAAAATTTAAAAGGAATTTTTAGCACAATATGAAATTATTAGATTAAAACGGGCCTTGACATAGTTAGGCCTAATTTATTCAGTCAAAGTTGAATATAACTCTGGGATTTTTAAAGTCAACTTTAGAAATAGTTTTTATTCACTCAAAGTTGACGTTTTCAACTCTAGAGTTGATCAATTTTCGATTTTTTCAACTCCCCGAAATAGTAGAAGTTAGCGAGAAAACTTGGAATTTTTCTTCGTTTCTGTCTATTCATTCATGCTATTCAGTTCTCGACCGATCACCGAAATCAAGCATCGTCGGTTGAGTTAGTACTATGATGGAGGACTGCATGAGTTTTCTTTTGTTTTCATATTTTGTTTTTTATAATTGAAATTTGTTTACAAAAATGGTGCCTCCACCAAAAATAGAACAAGTGTACAATTTCCATAAACACATCACTTCAGTATTGTGTTCCATGTTATACAGGGTGTCCCATTAACAATGGTCCAAACTGAAATTGGTGATAGGCCAGGGTATGAACTATCAGAATTTGGTAACTTTTCCATACCGATTTATAGCGGTTCTCGAGTAACGGCTATTTTTTGAAATTTCAAAAAAATCTAACTTTAAACCAGTTTTTTGCTCACCCTGTCCATAATTGATTTTTGTTTTTTACAAATTTTGCATAAAAAAAATTCACTTATAGTTTCTCTACTTTACTGAGTAAAATATTTTTAATTGGCATCACCATTTGCCTACAAATCATTAGTTAGTATTGAACTTTGCCAAAATTAATTTTTGACCTCAATCTTCTCATGAGCTCCCTGAATAAAATTCGTATGGCTCAATACAGGTTTTGTATTTCAAAAATTGCCTATTTTTTTGTAGTTTCAAAAAAAGTATTAAAGTTGCCAAAGATATGTTTAAATAGACAGTTATAACCGTTTGAACCCAATCAAACAGGTTCAAAATCAAACAAAAATAAAACATTTCAAATATTTCGGTAAAATTAGAATTTCACTTCAAATATAACTCCGAAAGAGCTGAATTTTGGTGGAGATCTTCGTTTTGATGTCTTACGCATTTCTTAAATAAATACCTTAAATTTTGACAAGGACTTTTAATTTTCTGTGGTGAAAGAGTATAAATCCAGTATATTTGAAAATTTTTCGAAAACCATCAGGTTTTTTAAGAAGTGTCTTTGGAAAACATGTAGCTTATAAAATTCTACAGAAAAAAGATTAACTCCTTTTTTTTTTTTGGAGCAAGAGATTTTGAGAAAACGGGGACAAAATGTGTTTTTATACTTTGATGTGGTATTTTCCACGCAGTTGCATTTGCGCACATTTGTCTCAAAATTTATTGGTCTAACGGAAAAATGTATCCTAATGGTTTTTTTTAGAATGCTATAAGCTACAAGTTTTCCAAAGACACTTCTTTAAAAACCTGATGGTTTTCAAAAACTTTTCAAGAATACTGGATTTTTACGCTTTCACCACAGAAAATAGAAGGTCCTTGTCCAAAATTAAAGGTATTTATTTAAGACATCAAAACGAAGATCTCCACCAAAATTCAGCTCTTTCGGAGTTATATTTGAAGTGAAATTCTAATTTTATCGAAATATTTGAACAAAAATGTTTTATTTTTGTTTGGATTTGAACCTGTTTGATTGGGTTCAAACGGTTATAACTGTCTATTTAAACATAGCTTTGGCAAGTTTAATACCTTTTTTGAAACTACAGAAAAATAGGCAACTTTTGAAATATAAAAGCTGTATTGAGCCATACGAATTTTATTCAGGGGGCTCATCAGAAGATTGAGGTCAAAAATTAATTTTGGCAAAGTTCAATATTAACTAATGATTTGTAGGCAAATGGTGATGCCAATTAAAAATATTTTACTCGGTAAAGTTAGTGAAACTATAAGTGAATATTTTAATGCAAAATTTGTAAAAAAAAAAATCAATTATGGACAGGGTGAGCAAAAAACTGATTCAAAGTTAGATTTTTTTTCATATTTCAAAAAATAGCCGTTACTCGAGAACCGCTATGATTCGGTTTAGAAAAGTTACCAAATACTGAAAGGCCATGGCCGGGCCTTTCACCAGTTTTGGTTTGGACCATTGTTAATGGGACACCCTGTATATGGAATGATTTCCTGGTCTTTTGATGTTTAAGTAATGGGCGACGATTTCGCCGGAAAAGTGTAAAAACATACTCATGAACATCGATCCATTCATGATTCCATTTCACAACAACAGTTTTTATGTTTCATGGAGTTGTTGATCTTTGTTTGGCTTTTCCTGTTTGACCCAACATTATTCTTTTCTGTGAAAATTTGTGTTTCTTCCTTTATAATTTAATTTGAGGAAGTCAAAATAGTTATAGGAACAAATTATAGTGTGTGAAAACTCACCTCTTATTGCTAGATATATGTATATTATTTGATTTAAAAATAAAAGTTTTACCTAATCCGTTATGTATAGCTTTCAATTTAGATTGGTATTTTTTTGATTCCGCGCTTCACATGGAATTAAAAAATCCATTGCAATTATTCGGAAAAATTATTATAATTATTAATTAAATGCAAATTTAATTCTAATGCAAAACAAAAGTTGAAAATGACGTCTTGTGCGTCATGTGTCACAAATATCCCAAGGATATTTTAGAAACTGCAGGTTGGTCAACTTTTGAATTTCAACTCTGGAGTTCAGATTCGAAGTAGTGAATAAAAGCATTTTTCAACTTTCAGCTCAACTACGGATTTGAAATCAACTTGTAAGTTGGCCAACTTTGGAGTTTTCAGCAAGTTGAGCAATAGTCAATAAATTGGCTCTTAATATTCTCAGTATTTCGATCCTGGCTATCCGATGAGTGTGAACTTAAAAGCAAAATTTTAAGTTTTTTTTTTTTTTTTTCAGTTTTTACTTTACTGAAACCAGAGGCGGCGCTAGACCAAAATGAGGCGTGTGCGAGCTTAAATTTGCCCATGGGAAAATGATTTTAGGCTGCATCATTATAAAAAAAGTTCATTACACACCTGTCATCAAATCTCCCGCAGTCAGTATTATAATTAAGGTTCAAAATCGTTACAATAAACTTAAGACAATATTTGATTTCAAAATTTTTAAGCATTCTCTAATTTGTATGCATGTATGTATGCACATACAAAAAATAAAATACTAAGCTAACTAGAGCTTTTTAGATAGAGTCCAAAAAAACAGTTTGCGCATGGGTTACCTGTAAAAAACTGGGCTCGTGATGAGGTTGGCACGCTTTATTTATCTGATTGATTCAATTATCTGATTGAGCTTGTGTCGTAAGCCATAAAGAAATAAAAAAAATATAATATGAAAGAAAATTTAATGTAAAAATTTTCAAATAGGAGATTTTTTGAAATTTTAAATTTAATTAGGGTATATTAGGGTATTAAAAGGCCGTAAACTTCTGAAGGGTAAGTCATAATGGAATAATTTTTGTTTGCATCTTTAGATTTTATAAAATACATAAATGTTATACATAACAAAAAAAGTTGTCAAAAATTTAGAACTCGAGATATGAACGTTTGAAAGTCAAAAATAGCAAATAAGATGTTTGGAAAAAAAAATTACTATAATACAGTGTGACGTTCTATTGAAATAGGAAGGTAGGTAGGTAGAGATGGCGGTCACAAGCATCCTTGCTAACGCGGTAATGCGCCGTTTTGATACCATAACTCGTTTGACCTGTGGGTTAAAAGAACATTTTTAAAGAAAAAGAGGGTATTTGGTGATAGATCTCCCAACGGATCATCGCCTACGCCCGAGTTCAGCTGCAGTATGCTACGCTAAGCAATTTGCTGATTTGCCCGGGACGCATAGGATCTGATCCCTTAGGGTGATCGTCTAGTCGCACACTCGGATATGGTAATCTCTGTACACCTCCGTCTGTTTGCACAACATGACTTGTGGTTACCAGAGAAAGTACCACCCGCCTGTATGACCAGACGCTTTTATTGGATTTAGACATGTGATGAAACTTATTAAGGATTTGGACATAGGAAAAACACCCGACAGGACCAAAGTTCGCAACTAAAAACCATCAACACTGTGCCAACTAGTTGACTTGTTGACTGGTATTGAAGCGAAGGTTGGCACAACCGTGTGATCCTCCGGTCCTCGTGCACCATGAGCCACCTTCAAAAACCAGTAGTCTGCTAGCTCACAGTCATAGGAGTTTGGGGAAGGAAACCGAAGTTAATTCTAGATCCATTGAAACATTCTTGAACTTGAAACTAGGAAAACACTCAAAAAGGTCGAAGTCCGCAACTAAGACCCATCTACACTGTGCCACCTAGGAACTTGTTGGCTGGTATTGAAGCGGAGATCGGCCCAATTGTGTGATCGTCCGGTCCTCGTGCACCATGAGCCACCTTCAAAAACCGTTAGTCTGCTAGCTCGCAGTCATATGAGTTTGGGGAAGAAGACGGTGCAAGAGGAACCGAAGTAAATCCTAGATCCATTTCGTCGCGTTGAGGAAAGAAGTCAAATCTTTGATCTTCGTTCCGGAGAGTTCGTGAAGGTCGTCAAAAAAGGGCTTCCCAAAAGATTGTTGCCTCATTCTGGCCAAAGCGGGACATTTACAGAGAAAATGAAAGACTGTTTCCTTTTCCTGCTGGTCCCCACAACTACGACAGTGAGTATTGTAGGGGATGCCAAGCTTCGCCGCATGTTCTCCTATTGTCCAGTGTCCAGTGCATGTTGCAACAATCCTTGCTATGTCTCGCCTGGGTCTGCACATTAGGTTAATAGTTCGGGATTTATAATAGGTAGGCCAGATTTTTCTAGCAATAATGCAGTTAGTTAAACTATTCCACCTACGATTAGATTCTGAGAGAAAAATTGAGAATATATTGCCCTTCATAACTCCAAGAGGAATACTGACTCTTTCCGCAAGTGAGTTATGAAGGGCTGAACCTTGCCTGGCCAGCTCGTCAGCCCGCTCATTCCCGCTCATGACCCGGAACCCAGATAAGAGTGACCCTGAGGTTAGTGTTCAGACTCAGAAGCTCTTCCTGACATTGTCATACTAATTTTGAGGATGATGTAGCCGAATTAATGGCTTTGACAGCCACTTGACTGTCTGAGAAAAAAACTGTATTTCGGTTCTGGTTTGGATTTTGTTTAAGTAGCTTGCATGCTTCCCTGATCGCCAGTACTTCAGCCTGAAAGACACTAGCAAAGTCAGGTAGCCGAAAAGACCTGGATATATTTAGGGACTCTGAGAAAATACCCGCACCAACACCGCACTCCATCTTTGACCCATCAGTAAAGATAGTTGTGTCGAAGTCTTTCGTCACGACGTCATCATTCCAATCATTCCTGGATGGGAATATAACTTTAAAATCTTTACCGAGGCTCATTGAAGGGGTGCAGTAATCAGTCGGAGTCGAAAACATTTCGATAGGAATTAATCCCGTGATGTTGCTGTGCCCATAGGGTTTGGCAAACCAGGAGTTCGATTCTTTTAGTCTTATCGCGCTGCAAGATACTAGGTATTTAATGTGTAAATCTAGTGGATAAAGGTGTAGAAAACCTGTGGTGCCAATGCTAGCTGTTCTTTGAACCTTCCTAAGCTTGTTGATATTATACAAATTCTTTAATGCTGGCCACCACACAATCAAACCATACGTGAGAATAGGTCGCACCACGGCTGTGTATGTCCATAAAATCATTTTTGACTGGAGGCCCCACCTCTTACCAAAAGTTTTGCTACAGGCATAGAAAGCTATACAGGCCTTCTTAACCCGGTCTTCAATGTTTAATTTCCAGTTTAATTTAGGGTCGAGAATTACACCCAGATATTTTGCACTGGAGGAGAGCGAAAGTGTTTGACCGTTGAGTCGAGGTAGATTGAAGGGGTCTATCTTTGTTTTGGTAGTAAAAAGTATAAGTTCAGTTTTGCTTTGATTAATACCTAGTCCGCAGCTCGCAGCCCAGTTACTAAACTTCCTTAAAGCCACCTCCGTGATCTCACTTATCACAGGGGTAAACTTACCCGACACTAGTACTACCAAATCATCGGCATACGCGACCGCCTTCACTCCACCCCTCTCCAACTTAGCGAGAATTTTATTCATGACTAAAAGCCAAAGAAGAGGAGACAGAACACCACCCTGGGGTGTTCCTCTACTGACGTATTTGTATTTCCTAACGTAGATTGAATCCTTCTATCCCTGAGTATGGAAACTATCCACTCCCGGATGTAGAGCTCTACACCAAAGTCAATAAGGGCTTCTAGAATGGACTCAGTTAGGACGTTGTTGAAAGCCCCTTCTACATCTAAGAAGGTGGCGAGTGTATATTCTTTGAAGTTAATAGTTTTCTCAATTGTACGAACTACCTCGTGAAGGGCCGTCTCCGTGGACTTACCCTTTAGGTATGCGTGTTGAGAGTTTTCAAGAGGGCATCCAACTAGGATGTCCCTAATGTGTTTGTCTAGGATGCGCTCCATCGTTTTTAGCACGAAAGAGGTCCTTCGCGGATTCATGGCCCCTTCTACCGACCTTCGGGATGAAAACTACTCTGACATGTCTCCATGTCTCGGGTACATGGTTGAGATAGAGGCAACCTTTGAAAATTATTTCCAGCCAAGGAACAACAACATCTTGCAGTTTTTGAAGCATAATAGGCAGTATGCCATCCAGGCCTGGAGATCTATTGAAATACAAAGTATAATCTTATAAATCTGATTAAAAACTAGTTGATAGGTGTCTGCCAATTTTTTAATTAAAGTTTTGTTTTTGGCAAAGATAATTTTCTAAAAATATTTTTTTTTTTTTAATTTATATGTTGTTTTATTTTTATTTTTGTTCCCTTTAGTATTTCATTGACATTAACATCAAAATGCAGATAATTCTCCTATATGAGCATGGTAGTACTAGGATTTCTACAAATTCTTGGTTAAAACTCAGGGTTGCCGCAATTCAAAAGATGTATAGGCCAGTCAAATTCGACAATAAAATCGCATAGCCCGATATGGTTCTGCATTTTTGATATTTTGTTGGGGCTGTTATAGTATGTAGCTAACTGCAGCTCTGAAAAATCTGTGCGCGCTGCAGGAAAAATGCAACAGTGAAAAAATCGTTAAAATCGACCAATTTGTTCTGATATTTTCCTTTATAGCTTTCGAAATCTACAATTTATAATAAAGCCATCCGCTATAAATTTGTTTGTTATAAAATTTTTTATAAGACCACATTTGTTTTAAATTCTTGCATGTTACATTTATGTTGCTATCTAACCATAAATTTATAAAAAATTTGAAAAATTTGGTAATTTTAAAGCACTCCAATTCTGCTTAAAATTTGGAATCAAAAATGGTCTAGAGAATTACAAGACGAAGTTCTAAATTCGATCCAAATTGTTCTAATAGTTTTGCAAGAAACATGATGTTAACTAAGTGTAACGCGCAATGTTTACATCATTGCTGTGGTGAAAGTAGGACTAATAAGTTGGCACTTGACTTTTGTACACATACTTGGAACTCTTAACTATCATTAAAAATATTGTTATAATATTTATTTCGAAAAATGGTTTGCCTGATTTATTTATTTCAAGACGTGGAGAAATTTTAATGTGGCATGCGCGGGGCCACTCGAAGCGCGGGGCCGTGTGCGGTGGCACACTACGCACACCCCTTCCGCCGCCTCTGACTGTAACTCCTTAAAATATACAATATTTTCTCATGTGGAACGTTAGTTTCACAAGAGTTTCATTGTGATGAATGTGAACATTTCAATTTTTGTTTTTTTATTCGTTTCTTTTCTGCGATGTAAAATTTCACTTTGACTTGACTTACTTCTTAAAAACTTAATTTAAAATTACACGGACTGTGTTAAACATAGAGATTGCATATTTTTGAATGCAAGAGCATGACATTAAATTACCATTATTTATAATTGCTGAGGTGATAACTTTGTGACCACCCTCACTTGTAAAATAGAATTGTAGAAAATTTTACAAATGAATTTTGTTATTTTTGTGTGGCTTGGGTTCATCAAACTTTTACAATAGACCAAACCAAATGTTCTGGGGACTTTATTTAGTTTTCGTTTGCATTTCTACACGAGATAAATTTAATTTGATAAGAATTCCTATTTAATGCTGAAAGCTGGATAATTTTTGAAAGGGACTCCTATACAGACATCACCTTGCTAATGATCATTGCTCATTGAAGTGATTCCTTTTTATTTTAATCTATCTTTTCCCGAAGTTTGTAGGTATAGGTAGTGGATGAGTAGTTTGACTGAGCTTTGCGAAATCGGGAATAAATTAAAGATTGATTTTTGTATTTAAAAAAAAAAAAAAAAAAAAAAAAAACCAAGACGAAGCGGAGGCATCGCAGTATTACTTTTCTTTTGTGGGATGCCATCAAGACGCGGTCTTCATTAGGATCTCAATCTCATCGTACGGCTTTGTAATTAAAATTAATGAAGTTTTCCGTTAAAGTTTTTTTTTAATTTGTATAATGGAGCTTAAATTAAGTGTTGATTGCAAAGGAAATATAACTAAAAAGAACAAAGAGGCCCAGATAGTTGGAAGCTTGCTGAGTATAACTACTTAAAACATGGAATACTAAATGATGAAAAAAATCTTTAAAATGGGGTTGGACCATTAGTTAGTATTACCTTTGTATATGAAAACTATTGTAGGTATTATTTCTTTGTGGTTTAGTCCCATGTTGTGTGAAGTTTTGAAAGAAAAATGAAAAAAAAAAATAAAATAACTAAGACGACTAAAAGGAATCTGATGATTGGTGTAGCAGCCATGAAATTGCATTAATTGCAGCCAAAATGTAATACTGAGTGGTAGCCAACACAAGTGGTTGTTGTTCATTCAAAACCTTCAAAAATAAAATAAATCAAACTAATTAAATAAAAAAAAACGATTGTATTATCATGGAGTCGTTTTTATTTACACTGGATTTCGACGGCTGGTGGCGCATGTGTTTGCAACATGTTTTATGATTTTGACAGCGTAGACATTAATGTTTAAAAAGAGTTAGTTAAGTTATATTGTAAGGGAGTAAGAGAGTTAGATCTCGACGTTCAAAGGAGAATGGGCAAAAATGTATGGGAGCTGGTCTACCCACTCAACAGCAATGTGTTGTATGTCGTTGAAAAGGTAATTTTATTTACTTCATTTCATTGTATGACCATTAAGCTCTTAACTATGGGGTTCGTGAGATATTCGGAATCAAAGCACCGAAAAGGACAATAATGCATTTCTTCATTGGTAGTGTGTCCTCATACCTACATTTATCTGTGATATATCGTTGAAAAGATAATTTTGTGTACTTTATTTTTGTATATAGCCGTGAAGACGTAGATCATAGGGTGCAAGAGATATGTGGGCATACAAATCGGCAAATATAACAACAATGCAATTCTTCATTTGGTACCGGTCTACCGACTCAACAGTAATGAGTCATACGTCGTTGTAAAGGTTATGGCATTTGTTTCATTTCATTATATGGCAGTTAAGCTCTAAACCATGGGGTTCGTAAGATATTCGGCTCTTTAGCACAAAAAACAGCAATAATGCAATTCTGCATTGGTGACTTATCAACCAAGTCAACAACTATGAGTCATGTGTCGTTGAAAAGGCTGTTGCGTGTACTTCTTTTTATTCGAGAGATATGTGCCAAAAACGCTGAAAAGTGCAGTAATGCAATTCCGCACTGGTAGCTGGTCTTTCAACTCAACAGAAATCTCTCTTATATCTTTGAAAACGCTATTGCATGTACTTCATTTTGCAATATGCCGTTTAGCTGTAGACCGTGGGGTTCAAGAGGTATTTGGCCATCAAAATAGGCAAATATAACAAAAATGCACATCTTCATTGGGTACTGGTCTACCAACTCAACAATGATGAGTCATACGTAGTTGAAAAGCTTATGGCATCTGCTTCAATTTATTATATGGCAGTTAAGCTCTAAACCATGGGGTTCGTAAGATATTCGGCTCTTTAGCAAAATGAAGAACATGCAATAGCGTTTTCAAAGATATAAGAGAGATTTCTGTTGCGTTGAAAGACCATCTACCAGTGCGGAATTGCATTACTGCACTTTTCAGCGTTTTTGGCACATATCTCTCGAATCCCATTATTTACACTTTAACGGTCATATAATAAAAAGAAGTACACGCAACAGCCTTTTCAACGACACATGACTCATAGTTGTTGACTTGGTTGATAAGTTACCAATGCAGAATTGCATTATTGCTGTTTGTAGTGCTTAAGAGCCGAATATCTTACGAACCCCATGGTTTAGAGCTTAAGTGCCATATAATGAAATGAAACAAATGCCATAACCTTTAAAACGACGTATGACTCATTACTGTTGAGTCGGTAGACCGGTACCAAATGAAGAATTGCATTGTTGTTATATTTGCCGATTTGTATGCCCACATATCTCTTGCACCCTATGATCTACGTCTTCACGGCTATATACAAAAATAAAGTACACAAAATTATCTTTTCAACGATGTATCACAGATTAATATAGGTATGAGGACACACTACCTATGAAGAAATGCACTATTGTCTTTTTCGGTGCTTTGATTCCGAATATATCACGAACCCCATAGTTTAGAGCTTAAAGGTCATACAATGAAATGAAGTCAGTAAAATTACCTTTTCAACGACATACAACACATTACTGTTGAGTGGGTAGACCACTTTGCCCATTCTCCTTTGTTTCCTCAACGAAAAGTGTTGATCGAAGTTGGTGGATTTCGACACTATTTGACTCTAATCGCCACTTCTGATGAGATTACTATAGTTTTCATAGACAAAGGTTTTACTGTTTTGAGAGAGTTATCTCTGTTATTTTTAAGGTTTTGACACAGATTGAGTTATTCCTTCTAACTAGTGCCATGCTTTGCATTTAAAAGACCTTAGGCCTAACATTGCATGTACTTGTACATATTTCGAAATATTTTATATTATATTAATCGTGAAAATCACCAGCGTGAAATTTGTCACTTTATATTCTCTTTTTTTATTAAACAAAGCTAATTGCCTGTCAAAAGAAAGATTTGTCTGCTTCAGCTGTTTTTTTTCCTTGTTATTCAATTCTAAAAACAATTTCAATAAAGCCAGTAAAAATATTGTGGAATGTGTCCTTTTTTGTTATTTCACTGGTGGTGAGGACTAGGCTTTATTGGGAATTTCATTGAATTAAATTTCCACGTGAAAAACGACGCATTTTTTTGCCGTTTTTAAAAATTTTCACCAGACAAATTTCACATTAAAGGTTCTTGTCGACCTAAATATGACCCAGTAAATTCCAAGATGATATACAAATTGATAGTTATTTTAACAAAGATAATTTATTTTAACTTTGAATTTCATAAGAATTATAAATTTGTTGCGAGATTTTCGGGAAATAAAATTCACAGTAAAGAAAATCAATAAAATAAGAAAAATGTGCGTATACGCTCTAGTGTACACATGTTAAATCGCGTTTTTCGGGACAGTAAAAATACGAAAGGTATTTAATTGTGTGGTTTATTTTTTCTGTGGGGTGAGTCCGTTCATTGCAAACAGCGCAATAAACTGAAACAAATACTTACCTAAGTAAACATACCGAAACATTTAATTTAGTCTATGTTTTTTTAATTAAAATTCAGCCAAATCTGGACTTCGTTGGCTATATAAACTGATATTAATACTTTATTGAAGCAGTTCACTTACTACAAATTTTCGTTGAACCAATAAATTTTTTCATTTTCCAATGAATTTTAATTCTCAAACGATTTTTTTTATTGAGTCAATCTCATTGCGTAACGTAAAAAATAAATTGCATTTGAAATTACATGTCACCCACGTAGAAAAGATTATTTATGTTTCTGAATTATTTATAAAACAAACTGTAATGTTAATTATGACTCAACAAATTTTGGTAACTTTTATTTTACACTTGATTCTTGGCAAAAAAATGTATGGAAATGTACAAACCAAAAGTTACTATTTTCAGGCACCGCTCAAAACGCAATTTATATCATGTTCCATAAATTTATAAGAGGTGTTATTTTGATATTCAAAGAAAAATGGCATTTTTGAGATAAATGATCGAATGTTTATATCAATTTAAAGATGAAAGTATGCCATTAATAATAAAAAACAATATCAGCCAAATGGCCGCCACGGCTACCGCTCACCCAACAATATACTTTTCATAAAATTTTCCATCACTACATCGCAGTGTCTGCTGTATGCCCTCATTAACTTCACGAATTCCATCTTTGAGGTCTTAAATCGACGCTGGGCTGTTGGCGTAGACGTTATCCTTCATGTGGCCCCAAAGTCGGAAGGTGTGAAATCTCAAGATCTCGGTGGCCAAGTGTGAACACCTCTTAGAGAGATAACACGGTCCTGAAACTTTTCGTTGTTTGTGTGGCACGGTTTCGTTGCTTGTGTGGCACGTAGCGTCGTCTTGTTGAATGCAAAAGTTGTCCAGATCAATACCATCCAACTCCGGTCATAAAAAAATATCAATCATCTCTCGATAGCGCAATCCATTCACCATAGCTAATGCTCCAGCCTCATTTTCGAAAAAGTAAGGTCCAATGACCCCGCTGGACCATAAACCGCACCAAACAGTTACTTGCTGAGGATGGAGAGGCTTTTCAACGATAAATCATAAGTTTTCCGAGCCCCAGATGCGACAATTTTGCTTGTTGACGTTACCACCGAGGTGGAAATGGCCTCATCAGTCAAGACGATTTTTGATAAAATTCCGGATCATTTTCATTCATTTTTATAGTGAATTTTAATAATTTTAATGAGTTGTTGAAGCGTGTATCGTTCCATTTTTATTTCTAGTCTGTCAAATTCTACTTGTCAAGTGTCAACAAATTAACTACCGAAATAGCGGGCTATTCAAAATAACACCTCTAATTGGAAAACCCTATAGATTTCTTGTTTTTTTTTTAGCAGGAATGAAGAGTGAACTAAAAACTAGCAAGATTTAAATTGGATTTTCATCAAAGCTTACATTTTTCGTCAACTGATTTATTTTACAGACATGACAGCGAAAAATTGTAATTTTGGAATGAAGTAAAATAATCATGCAATTAAGAAAGCATCCATCCAAATAGACAATTCGCTTCAGAGATAAGGGACAATAGTATGAATGCATTTTTATTGAAAGTAATTTTCGATGAATCAACGAAAATTAAATTAATATAAGGAATGTTATAATTTTATGTAGAACATGATTTTCTGTGCAAACATAGAATTGTGAACATGAGGATTTTGATCCATAAATACAGAATTTGCTTGACTCCAGCTTGACTCCAGCGCCAAATATCGAGTTCAAATTCAGGAAAAATCTAAAGATGTTGGGAGGTGCTCCATAATGATTTGCGAATCGGATTTTCTCTGACATTCTGGAGAAGGGGGGGGGGGGGTGTTGAAAAATACCTGAGTTTGCTCTTGTTAAAAGGGTTTAATGCTAGAACTTGGTTGGGTACTCCCGTGTCGCAGCTGTTGAAAACAATGATGCCAACTCATGGCTTTATTCTTAAAATTTACAAAACCCCTGATCGAAAAAGGTTTTCCAAGTTACTATGCACGAGTAAGCTTAAAATTGAATTAAATAAATAATTGTGAATGTATTTTTGTATGCACTAAAAAAAAAAACCATGAGCAAAAACTGTCAATTTCATCAATATATTTTTTTTACGGAAAATTAATTCAATAAACTTTTTTTAACTATCAGTCATTTGAAAAAAAAATTTCCTTAGTACACATTATGCGCACCAAATCCATCAAAAGTCACATGAGCAACATTGGCAGCTGGTGAATAAGCAATAGCTGCTCTAGCAGGAGCAACTACAACTGGAGCTGCATTTAGAGCATCATAAACTGCTGGAGCAGCAGCATGAGCATAGAAAGCTGGTGCGGCTGGTGCAGCAGCGTATGTTATAGTTTTGGTCAAAGCTGGCGTGTAGACATTGTTGTTGATGCGAGTGTCACTCTTTCGTACGCTCGAAAATGGGGTATCCACAGCTTTTGAGTAATGAGAGACAGTTCCGCCAAATGAACGGACAACATTTTCCTGAATTGATCCAATTGTCGAACCAGGATAGGTTAATGGTGTGCCAGCGGCATACGAATAGGCCAATGGTGCATGGAATAATTATGCTGCGTTAGCTACTGCGGCGCAGAGAGCGAGAGCGAGAGCGAGAGCGATGATTAATTTGAATGCCATTTCTGTTAGTGCGTTGTTTATTATGTGTTGTACTGTGTGGAACTGATGTCATTTTGGTGGATCAATAGGCTTTTTTAAGCAAGATCAGTATTGCGAATTTAAAGTAGTACGACCTTGTCGATCGAAAGGCTGTGGGTTTTTTTTAAACAGGCGTTCTATACAAACTATCATTTTGCCAAGTCATTCATGACCATTAAAGCTTTTTTTGGTCAGTACAATCAACTCAAATACTTTAATTTAGTTTAGTGCACCATCAGATCATTCACTTTCATAATGTGGTGGGAAACGTCTTTATATTTTGCGTTCAAAGAAACCACATCCAGTCTCGTTAGCAGCAGCAATACGTCTGCTAGTCAATTGGATCTTTTAGATTGATCATGACATCTAGGGCACGTGTTTGCGTTTCAACTTCCGATACTCTTTTTTTTTTTTGATGGACCGAACAAAAAAAAAATGTAAATAAAAAATTCCGTTGTACAATGATCTGCGATTTATTGGCAGAACAAAAAAAAAAACACTTTCATTGAAACTTGACAATTGTTTGCACAATTGGTTTAATTTTTCACTTAGGCCTGACCCGTGTCAATCATAGACATCTATGTAACTCCTCTTTCATGTCACTTGCATCACACGACCCTCCTCTTACGTCACTTCCATTAACATCTACAATTGACATTTAATACAAACCTTTCATGGTTTGGTTAGCCTATTTAAATGGACTGTTCTCTAGTTTTGACCGAGGGTTCTTGACAACATCAAATTTCTATAAAATTCCTAACCGTTTTAGCAGTGGGATTTTAATTTAGCCTTTCAAAGTCCTATACAGATTAACAACAAATAGTTTTAATGATAGTTTTCAGACTCTGTTGCCAATTTTGGTTGGCCCCGTTTATCGTTTGTGATTGGACTCGTTGTATTCGTTTAGAGCAATGCACTTCTATACTATACTCAATTTCATTCGAATAGTTCAATTGGATATCTTCAATATATAGCACGTGCATTTGACGTTCGAGTACTTCTAAGTGCCTCTTTAGCCCTTGTACATGTCAAATATTTGTTTCAAGTGAACTAAGGTATGTCACAGTCAGCCCTGCCGATGATGCTAATACCTTCCCTGCATAGCAGCAAACCCAGTGTAAATAATTTAAATAGAAATGGTTATTATTCTTCTCACGGTTCAGAGAGTAGGATGGTCCAAAAAAAGCAAACAGAACAAAAAAAAATCATTAGTCAAAATGAATGATATTATTATATGCCAGTACGTTGGTATCCCATTGCCATTCCCAACTTCTCTTCATCTTCACAATTCACATTCAATTAATTAATTAGCTTTGGACGAGTTCATTTCATTTCATATACTCGTACATTATACACAGTGCACACGCTCAATTGCGTGTCAGGACCAGTTAAACAATAAAACAACAAAAACAAAGTTATTTTCTTTGATATAGAGATGTCAGATACATTCTCAGAAAGGTCCTTTGGTTCGTTCTCCTTAAATAGCCAAAGATGCTGGTTACTTCTTATGTTTGTTTGTTTATAATTATTTTTTTTTTAATAATAACTATAGTTTTTCCATTCGCCGTCATCGTCGTCCATCTTGAGTTTTTCTTATTTTTATCGACTGGTCGTAGTCGTGTCGTGTCGTCTTCTTAGTGGGAGAAGAAAATGATTTTGTGGCTGAAAAGATGTTCACTTGAGTGAGGTCATATCCAATTTAACAAAGGTCATAAATCTTCAAGGTAAGGTGGCCCAAGTTTTAGTTTTTTTTCCTGTACTGTCTCTATGTGTCTTCTTCTTTTGATTGGGGAATTTTTGTTAAATAATATTTACTATGGTGTTGTTGTAGAGTTGCCATCATATAGGAATTTTTAAATGTTTTATAAAAATCCAAATTAAATATACAAGTACATAGTTATGTTTTTACGGTGATTCGCATTAGATTCGAAAAAAGCTTAAGCGTGTAGCTTTGCTTAAGATTCGAAAAAAATCGATTGAAGGGGTGGCATATTCTCCCCCGTTTGGACGGGAGGTGAAATGTTCCTAAAAAATTGACTCAAAATAAAAACAAAATAATTAAAGATCAACGATAACACTAATAGGTCGGGAGGCGACTGTAGGTTTACCTATCTCATCGCGGCGTCGGAAAAGAATGATGGCAATTCATAGCTTAAGTCTTAACAATAACAAAACCACTGGACGTTTTTCTGGTGGCCATGGGTAGAAAACGCACTTTTTCGGTTGCATTTTTGGATTAGGATACCTAAACCCAGGGCCGGACCAACAATATGCGCAAGATGTACCAGGACCAAGAAAATGTAATCTGATCTTGCCCAAACAAATATGTACTGCCATTTGCATTTTAACCACAAACATTCTTCAAATAATCCCAAAATAACATCCATCACAACCGTGCTAAGTTATTTCTTGCACACTTAATAACATCACTTTCATTGTTGCATTCAAGGAAAATTTAACTGAAGATATCGTAGGATTAAAAATCCCACTAGACTCTGTTCGTACAAAAGAAAAAAAAGAAAAAATCTCAACACAAAAAAGTTCCATGCCACACCTCATATATGTGCAAGATTTATTTCATACACACTGAGTCTCAAAATTAACATAGAGAATATGACAACGAAAAATACTTATTCATTCTGAATCATGTGGGCTAGAACGTGCAGGTTTTGTATTATGCACCGTACCTCTTCTGTATGTGACTTCTCATCTACGAAAAAAAAAGAACAAAAAACAGGTAGGTTGCTGTGCTACCTACTAGTACAATAGTCAATTACTTTACTTTAACGTGACATTTTCCACACCGTTGCATTTACGCTCATTTGTCTCAAAAACCATTAGTCTAACATAAAATTGAAAGTCTACCTCCTGGGTAATGTAGAAAAGGCTTATGCATAAATATCAGTGTATGTGTGAAAATATAAAAGGGGGCGCTTTCTGCAAATCTTGCACAGGGCGCAAGTTTGGCTGGGGTCGGCCCTGCCTAAACCATGATAGATTATTATAAATGGGGTATCAAATGAAAGCTTAGACTGCCCTCTTTACAAAACCAGTGGTCGGACAAACTTTTTTTGTTTGTTGCTGATAGTCCGACCACTTTTGTAAAAAGAGCTATTTTTTAACCTTTGCATTTAAAATACATTTAAGTGGTAAAAGATTTTTTCTAGGCTACATGAAATAGTTTTCCATAGTTGTCCACATGTTAAACGCAATGGATACAAAAACAGCTATTTTTACAAAAGTGGTCGGACTCGCCACTACAACCAACAAAAGTCTGTCTGACCACTGGGTTTGCAAAAAGGGCAGTCTAATCTTTCATTTGATACCCCACTTATAAAAATCTTATCATGGTTTAGGTATCCTAAGCCAAAAATGCAACCGAAAATGTGCGTTTTCTACCCATAGCCACCTGAAAAACCTTGTCCGACCAGCGGTTTTGTTAATGTTAAGACTCAAGCAATGAATTGGCTTCCTTCTTTTCTGAAGCAGCGATGCGATAGGTAAACCTACGGGCGCCTCCCGTACTATAACAATATAATAATATATGCACTTTTAAGAGGCAGAATTAAATACATTTTTAAATACAAAAGTTTAAAACAAAATATGATTGTTTTTTCTCTATTTATTTTTTATGAAAATTTTATACTACTGAGTACTTTTGGATTTTAAAATTCTATGATCTTATTAATTCTTGGCAGGGTTGCAAATATTTAATTACATTTGTAATTTAATTACATTTTAATTACCGATTACCTTTGTAATAAGTAATTAAATAAAATCTAATTACCCATTACATTTGCAATATATAATTAAAAAATATCTAATTATCCATTAAATTTTTATAATGTAATTAAGAAATATCTAATTACCCATTACATTTCTAATATGTAATTAAAAAATATCTAATTACATATTACAGTTGTAATATGTAATCAAATAATATTTAATTACATATGTAATAAATAATTAGATATTTTTTAATTACATTTCAAAAATGTAATGGAAAAAAATTTAACTATCCATTACATTCTTAAAATGTAATGGAATAAAATTAAATTATCCATTACATTTTTGAAATGTAATTAAAAAATATCTTATTATTTATTACATATGTAATTAAATATTATTTAATTACATATTACAACTGTAATATGTAATTAGATATTTTTTAATTATATAGTAGAAATGTAATGGGTATTTAGATATTTTTTAATTACATAATACAAATGTAATGGATAATTAGATATTTTTTAATTACATGGTAGAAATGTAATGGGTAATAAGATATCTTTTAATTACATAATAAAAATGTAATGAATAATTAGATATTTTTTAATTACATTTTAAAAATGTAATGGGTAATTAAACTTTTTTCCATTACATTTTTAGAATGTAATGGATTTTTTTTTTCATTTCATTTTGAAAATGTAATAGGTAATTAAATTTTTTTTCTATTACATTTTGAATATGTAATGGGTAATTAGATATTTTTTAATTACATATTGAAAATGTTATGGGTAATTAGATTTTATTTAATTACATATTTAAAAGAGTGATGGGTAATTTGTAATCGGGTAATTAAATATTATACAACGCTGATTCTTGGTCAAACACTTAAAACCGCTTTGTTTAAAGCTTATACTTTTCAAAATATTAAGAAATAAAGCAACTAAATTCCTCACAAAAAAAGACGAATCCAGATAAATGAACATTACAGCTTGGTTTTTTTTTTGTTTTTATTAAAAAGTTGTTTCCTTTATTTAAATTTTTATTTACATCCATATTATTGACTTGTTTCAAAACTAGATTTATGACAAAACTAGTTCAAAAGAAGTTTCGTGTCTCAAGCCTTAGACCAATCGGTGTTATTAACGAAAGTTTTGGTATTTTAAACTCCAAATATTGAAAGTGGTATTTCAAAACTTTCAAAAAAAAAAAAACGATTTGTACAGAACTTGCAACTTGAAACCTCTATAAAACTAGCTTTGCTGTAAAACTAGATTTGAAAAAAGTCAAAAATATGGCTGTTAATTTTTTGAAAAATATAAGTCCTAGAACCAAGCGGTTATCAGTGTTTGACTTAGAATTAATAACAAAATTTAGTATTAAAACCCAAAATAGTACTTAATAATGTATTTTTTTTTTCAATCAGTTTAATAAAATGTATTTATTTTTTTAAATTTTGTGCTTGAAAAATAATTATTAAAAAACTGTTAACTAAAATAACTTGAAAAATAAAATAAAGGATTGGATTGCCGGTATTAAAAAAGGTTATATCTTAATATTTTAAGTGTTTCCGTTGTATTTAAATAATTTTCGTTTTACTTTAAGTCAATTTTGTAGATAACTACTCCATTTGCTTGAAGAGGGTAAAGTAGCCACACCCCTAAAATACAATTTTTGTGTCTCATCTCTTCTAAATTATTTAAGAAAACATTTTTTTAAAGTAAACTTTCATGTAAAAATAGTTTAAACTCTTAAAAGGCACCAAGAATTAAAAAAAAAAGAAATTGCAGCTTAAATAGAATAGTGGCAAGCCTGTTTCTTCATATTCGTTCTCGTATTTACTCGTATATAGTTTATGAGAAGAGAAATGAATGAAAACCGAATTTCTATTGTTTGGCTTTCCTTTTTGTTTTTGTTTTATTTTATTGTTTTTATTTTTCATATTCACATATTCTTAATGCTTGCCCATATTTTCATTGTGTGAATACAATATACTATGATTATGTTGTGCATGTTGTGTTTAAATCTCCTGAGACAAAAACTCTGAATGAAAAGTTTGCAGCAATTTATTTATATTTACTTGTAAATTTGTTTATCAATCTTTGTTGTTTCAGTTAGGTAGCTATATTTTCTTTTATTTTCTCCATTTGTTTGTTTGAATTCTTTTCAAAGAAGAATAACAAATCTGTACCTACTGTAAATAGAGAAAAAATAACTTATGATAGATTGCTTCATTTGCATTGGTAATGTGTCTATTTTTTTTTTTTGTTTGATAAATCTCCAAGGACATAACAGGAAAAACTTTCAAGTTTTTAGTTTTAAAATCAATTTGAGGTTAAAGTGTTTCATGAGTATTTGTTTGTGGGCTTGATAGAATACAAACCTTTACCTTTTTTCCAAAAAGTTCAAAAGTAAGTTGTGTTTACTTTAAAATGTTTGAACAAATCAATGTAATTAGTGCCCACAGTCCAACAGCATAAGCTAGATGAAGGATTAGTAATTCAGAGATTCTTCACTTTTATTAATTTTTTTTAGAATTTGTGTGGTAATAAAATGAATTAAATTAAAAACAAATTATAAAGAAAATAATCAAAAATAAATTATAAACATAAATAAATAAAATAAATAAATAAAATTAAAACATAAATAAAAAATAATATTTCAAGTTTTCGTTAAAAAAAAATATTTTTCATAAAATTTCACTTGCACAACAAAGAGACGTACCTACCAACAGAAAATATTGAAAGATTTTCCGAAAATGTGGTTTAAACGCCAATATGTTAGCTAGAAAGTCCCTTACCGATTCCCAAATCACAATTCCATACTTATGTATTTGTGTCCTAAAATATTTTTCTTTTAAATTGCTTTCTTTTTAAATAATAAGACTTTTATTATTACGTTATCTGAAATCATGAAATCATTACCTTAATTATAATTTTCTATTCCGCAACCTTAAAATTAATCAATTTTCTTTACACACGACTATACCCTTATTAACAATTAAACAATATCGTAAAGTGCATCCTAAAAGAATGCTCTTTATTTGTAGCTCATGGATTTGATTATTAACCGAAGTTTGATGACCGTTACAACTTTCAAAGAGTCACCTATATGCGATTTGTTTTTAACTAACTAAGAGAACCTACATAAATATTTTAATATAAGTCATTCTACACAAAGCAATATACAGGGTGATTGGTATTCACAAACGCAACTTTATTTAAAATGGAAATTAAAGTAGAGATTTCTGGCTTTCCAAAAAGGTATGGCAGGGCATTGCAAGACTTACCGATGTTTTTAACTATTTTTTTTTTCTGTTTTAAGTCATGTTTTTAGGTAATTGTCCCTCCCGGCTAAACGGAGGGAAATATACCCCCTCCTATAGGATTTTTGTCTTGTCTTAACCCAACCTCGTTACAGCTTTTTGGTGTACCTTATAGGTACCAATTACCCTGTATAATTTATTTAGAACTTTCTCTGTAAAACTATGAGTCTAAGAGCCGGCAACAGATTTTGGTCGTGAAAGGAAACCAAAAGATATGAATAGTATACTTAGTACTGGTGAAGGTGATAACGAATACGTTCGTCTGCCAGCATGTAGTGGCCCCGTTACCACGTAAAAGTGCATCAAAAGTACAACTTTTCTGAAAATTTAAATCGGGTGGGCAACCATTTCAAATGTAATACAACTTGACGCGATGAACTCCCTGATTACAAAACTGGTTTCGACAGACGTGTAGGTGGCCCCAAAACCCAGACAGACGTCCCCAAAAACGCGATTTTTTCGGCGTTCTTAGGCTTTCGGGAAACCACATGAAATTGGTCACAACTTTTAGCCACGGACTCCCTGAGTGTGAATATGTACGTGACAGACGTCTAAGTGGCCCCGAAACCCCCGCAAGATGTCCCTGAAAACGCGTTTTTTTTTGCGTTTTTTGTCAAAAAGGAAACCACTTGAAATGTATCACAAACGAAAGATCTTGACCCCCTGAGTTTGAATATATACATGATAGACGTCTAAGTGGCCCCAAAACCCCTGACAGACGCGATTAAAGTCGCTAGGGCTGGCCACGAGACGAGAAAAGTCTCGGTCTCAATCTCGGTCTCGTATAACGAGACCCAGACGAGACGAATCGAGACTAGACGAGACGAGACGAGACGAGACGAGACGAGACGAGACGAGACGAGACGAGACGAGACGAGACGAGACGAGACGAGACGAGACGAGACGAGACGAGACGAGACGAGACGAGACGTGACGAGACGAGACGAGACGAGACGAGACGAGACGAGACGAGACGAGACGAGACGAGACGAGACGAGACGAGACGAGACGAGACGAGACGAGACGAGACGAGACGAGACGAGACGAGACGAGACGAGACGAGACGAGACGAGACAAGACTGGCTTTTAAGCAACCGAGATGAGACCGAGACGAGATTGTATATTTGGACCGAAACTTACAGAGAGTCTTAGAAATTAAAAAATCCAATTTCAGTTAAATATTTATTTTCTTCTCCAAACTATAATCGAAAACATTTCGTTCCAATAATCAACAAGTTGGTCGGAAATCGTATTTTTCGGAGACGAGACCGGGACGAGATTTAAGTATACGAGACCGACACGAGAATGGTTTGGTGTGTTTAAAACGTGTTTCCTTCAAAATTTTTTTTTCAGCTAGTCAAAACCTTTTAACTAGGTAAATTGAAAGAAAAAACAATAATAATATTTGAAGGCGAGTTATATCGTGGATTTCAATAGTTTGGCGTAACTCAAAACGTCTGTCAGTTACATTTGGAAACTCAGGGAGTCAAGCCCTTTAAATTGAGATGCATTTCAAAATATTTGTATCTTTAATCTTTTTGATAAACTAGTAATTTCATCCGCAACGTGGATAACTTATAAAATCACTTTCTTGAGTCAGAACCTTTTAATTGGTAAACATTTGAAGAAGCTACCGCTAATATACAATTTAAAAAAAATAATAACATCCGCGATTTGTATCGCAGCTGTCAGTTGTTTGGGGCCACTTAAACGTCTGTCACTTACATTTTAATTTTTTTTTGGGTCAAGACCTTTTGATTGGGATACATTTCAAGTGGTTTGCCTCAAAATCCTGTTACTAAAAAAATTAAATAAAAAATCCGCGGTTTATTTCGCGCCTTTCCAGCTGTTGGATGACACTAAAAACTATTTTTTTTATACATTAGTACTCTGGTAGTCAAGACCTCCCGATTGCGATACATTTTGGTGGCATAAATCAATTATCTAAAAATTTCAATAAAAAAGCCGCGACTTTAATCGCGTCTGTCGGGGGTTTTGGGGCCACTTAGAAGTCTGTCATGTACATATTCGCACTCAGGGGTTCAAGATCTTCCGTTTGTGATACATTTCAAGTGGTTTCCTTTTTGACAAAAAACGCATTTTCAGGGACGTCTGTCGGAGGTTTCGGGGCCACTAAGACGTCTGTCACGTACATATTCACACTCAGGGAGTCCATGGCTAAAAGTTGTGATCCATTTCAGGTGGTTTCCCAAAAGCCTAAAAAAGCCAAAAAAAATACCGTTTTCGGGGACGTCTGTGTGGGTTTTGGGGCCACCTAGACGTCTGTCGAAACCATTTTTGTAATCAGGGAGTTGATGGCGTCAAGTTGTAATACATTTGAAATGGTTTCCCACCCGATTTAAATTTAAAGAAAAGTTGTACCTTTGATGCACTTTTACGTGGTAACGGGGCCACTACATGCTGGTAGACGAACGTATTTGTTATCACCTTCACCAGGACTACCTATACTATTAAAATCTTTTGGTTTCCTTTCAAGACCAAAATCTGCTGCCAGCTCTTAGACTATACATAAGTATTTCAATATAAGTCATTCTATACACAATGCAATATACAGGGTGATTGGTATTCACAAACGCGACTTTATTTAAAATGGAAATTAAAGAAGAGATTTCTGGCTTTCCAAAAAGGTATGGCAGGGCATTCCAAGTCTTGCCGTTGTTTTTAAATAAATAAACAATTTTTAGAAAATTGCCCCTTCCTGCTAACCGGAGGGAAATAGAACCCTCCTCCTATAGGATTTTTTTTCCTGTCTTAACCCAACATCGTTACAGATTTTTGGTGCCCCTTATACCAACTACCCTGTATAATTAATTTAGAACTTTCTCTGTAAAACTATGTTTTTGTCTTCAAAGAGCATATTAAATCAAATTCATTCATCAATCCTTTGGCTTTCTTTGTTTGGCACACAACTCTGCCTTCCTTTCCAATCAACTTCAGAGCGGAATTATGTACCCTATCTAACTCAATTCAATAACATCCTTAATTCGAATTGTAAGATTCGAAGAAAATCAGATCGTGTTAAGATTAAATTCAATTGCAATTTGCAAGCGAGTTGTTCTCTGTACCTATAAATTACAAATTTTATTAATTAAAATTTATTTTACACATTCAAATTCAGTTATAATGTAGGTACAGATTTAAATTGAAATTAATAGATTGCTTTGAAGATTCACTACTACTTCGTATGGTAATGATTTCACCCCTCGAACGATCAAAATTCACATCGCCTACAATAAATCTATCACCGTTGTCTTCGTCTTCGTTGTTTGTCGATAGATGGATTGTTTCTCTATTCAGCTCTTGGCCACATAATTTGTGAACTTTATTCAGATGGGGTGTACCACTAATCCAGTTTCGGTTTCTGTTTGAAATTTATGTGTGAGCAGGACAACATTAGCAACATCATCAGACCATCAGGAGCACACAGAAATATAAATAGTAGCAGCAGGAGAGATATTCATAAACTTCCTCTTTCTATACCGACGACTTCAAACTGTGTAATTCGATTTTGAACTTGATCACGTTTCGCACCTGGATTTGCCAACGAAATCCTCTTCAAGTTTTTTTTGTTGGTTTTGGGGAAGGAATACTTCTTGTTCCTTTGGCTACTAGAAGGAAGGCCCAATAGAGGAGATGACGATGATAATGATGGTTAGTATGCTGGAAGCTGAAAAGTACACAAAACAACAATAGAAAAGAGATGAAGCAACACAAATTTTTGGAGAAAACAAAATAAAGAAAATAAACTGAAAACTGCAACAACAACAATGTAAGGAAACTACGGCGAGTTTGAAGATTAAGTTTCACTCCCACGAAAAGGAGAGTTTTTAAAATTTCCCATATACAAGCTCGTGTTTTCAACTATATAGAAGCTATTGGCAATGTATATCATAAGTGACTGGAAAGGCCGGGCGGGTGGTTGGCAGTGGCGTACGCCCCCCCCAAGCAATATGGTGTACTGTGCTAAGATTTCATATAGCATCGAAGAAAGTTTTTTTTATTATTTTTAGTTCAAATTTTATTGTTGTTAATTTTGAACTATATCAGTATTTTCAATTTTAATTAAAAAAAAAAATCTATATACATGGATGTCGTAATAGTTCATACCACACGTTATATTGAAACCCAAACAAAATTCCCTTGCAATCAGTCAAATTTCGCAATATGATTTCACACATTTAATTTGTTCCCATTTAAAAAAAGCCGGAATGAAATAACGAATGCAGTGCACTAATTAACATAATAGATTCCCTTGATATCTTCTCTTTTTTTATTGCTTTTTAGTGGTCAAATGGATCGCTTCCCAGCCTCGTCCACCTAAAAAACTAAAAAGTTTTTTTTTCAGGGCTACTGCCTCTTGCGAGGAATTGACAAATCCTCCAAGAGTATCACTTGTCACGAATAAGTGCTTCTCGTCTAGCCGTTCGGATTCGGCATAAAATTGTAGGTCCCTTCGATTCCTGTCGAAAGGCGCACACAGCAATGGTTGCGAGTTGTTAGTCACTAGGCCCTGGTCCTTCATGAGCCGTTGTGCCACCCGATTTATTTTTTTATTTTATTTTAGTGGTCAAAGGCTTTAGTTATATTTTAACCAGTATCTTCGCGCTCAGTGAACGTATCAAATATTCAAAAAATATTTTTAAATATCTGTGAACTGTATACTTTTTTTGCCGAATGTTATTTCTAATTCTACGACATAACGCATTATAAGAAAGCTGTAGTCAATTGATGACATTTCGAAAAACTGCCTTTAACTTGAATCAGAGGTAGACAATCTTCTTAAACTCTTTTTTTTTTTAAGTTAATGGACCCTATTCATTGTCGTTTTAAACTATTATGATTAGTTAAAACTTAAAAGATAACCTAAACATTTATTTTAGTTTTTGTCAGTGCACTATTTTTGGCGTTCAATAATTTAATAAACTTCTATTTTGATAAGTACAGACATCGAATTGGAATAAATGTAATAATTAATCTTATTTAAACTGTACTTAAGTAAAACATGAGTTGAGCGAAACCACTACGAAAACGCCCAAATAATAATTTGTATAATGAGAATTCCCTTGAAAAATGTAACCATTTTTTTCATTGTATTTGTATAGCTACTGCTTCTCTTACTTTAAAATATAATAATGTCTGTCCCTTTACTCTAAATTTCTCTGTGCATTTTGTTCCCAAGTTCTGTCAATTTCATTTCTATTATATCAACTTGACAGGACTTTGGACTCTCAAAGGAAAGGAACAGACTTAATAAATGCATTAAAAAACATAAAGGACTTGTAAATGTTACGTTATACGCAGGTTTTTGGTTGTGTATGTTGTCAGTTGGTGTACTTTCAGTTTATGTGCAATAAACAGTACCTTGGCTATGAGCTTATTTAAAGAAAAAAGGGACATTTTATTTTTTAAAATGTGAATACACTTTTCACCTGTACCCCTATTAACGTTGACGTTGTTTAAATCGAGTCAAGGTAAAAAACTATGGGGAGTATTTTGGGTGTTTTTCCTTTTGTTTTAATTTTTTTTTTTTCTATTTAAATTTAACGTCTGGTGGTTGATAATACGAAAGGCTTTAATTTTGTTTGCTATTTTGTGATTCCTTAAAAAAATTTCACCAAAATTAAGACTCCGCCCAAACAAAATCCTGCGTACGCTACTGGTGGTGGGTTAATGGTGGCTTTTACTCTCCAACCTGCTGTGAGCTATGCCTTCTGATAATCTGCTTAAAATGCACTCCATCTCCTCAAAGAATTTTTTCTTATTTCGAATCAGTTTAGTTTCCTAAGAAATATCTAAAATGTGAATACGGTAATTTTTTTTTCAATTTACTTTTTTTTTTCGTTATCAACAAATTTTTTAAATAAAATCTAACAAAAAGAGTTGATTATTTTTTTAACGAAATGAAATACCTATTTCATTTTTGGATATTCAAATATTTTTTTCTAGTATTTAAAATTTGTCATTTTTCCTCATTTTATCTCTTAGCTGGAACTACATTTGAGTGAAAATCCCTATTTATTTATTTTATTAAATAAATATTTTAATAATGAAGATACGATACAAATCTCGAAATATGGTAGACCATACATCTGTGAATTTTTTGAGATCTGAATTAAATTTTGACATATTCAAAAATGTTTTTTTCTTATTTTAATATATTTTTCAGTTCTTAAACAAGCCGTTGGCTTACTTATCCCCAGCAATATATCATAGCAATATTATGTCCGTGAAGTTAGCACAACAAATGTGAGCATCTCAATTTTTTTTTTTGGAGTTCTTATCGCATGCACCTGAGTTCTATAGTGCCTGATAGTTTTTCAAAATAGTTCTGTTCGATTTCACCGACAAAATTGATTTTAAAAAGTGAGATGCTAACTTTACGCCAGCATATCATTTTTTGAAATATCATATAAAAATATTTTTTTCGGCTGTAGGAGACCTTGCCTAAGAGTTCTTCATACCCAAAAAAATTAGTTCTATGACAGTCAGCCAGAAAAAAAAATTAAAACTAAAAAAAAAAATGAATTAAAAATAAAATACTTTCAATACAAAAAATGCTAAATAACGCAAATTGTGATGATAAAATCCAATTTTTCGAAATAAAAACGTAGACTGAAAACGTTTACAATATAATCCTTAAGTTATTTTGTTTTTAACGCTTTCCTAACAAAAATAAAGTATTTTTTTTTTAATTTAAAAAGGGAATTTTCACGAATTTTGATCAACTTCCTTGAGATGCTAGCATTTTTTTTGAGATTCCAGCCCATTTATCGAACTCAACATATAGATATAATGCGTTTACAGTTTTATCAGCGGAGTTCTCGTTTCTAACGCTTTTCTAACAAAAAATATGATTTTTTTTCTATTTAGAGCTCTTTTTCCCGGATTTTGGTAAGCAACCTTTAGATGCTAGCATTTTTTTGGGAGTTCCAGCAAATTTATCGAACTCAACATATAGAAATAATGTGTTTACAGTATAAACCGCGGCGTTCCAGTTTCTAACGCTTTTCTAACAAAAAAAAAATGATAAATGGGCTGGAACTCCTTTTAGAAAAAATGCTAGCATCTTAATGTCGTTTACCAAATTCCGTAAAAAAGCTGTCTAAATAGAAAAAAAAAAATCATAAATTTCGTTATAAAAGCGTTAGAAACGGGAACTCCGCGGATTATACTGTAAACATATTATTTCTATATGGTGAGTTCGATAAATTTGGTCGCTTACCAAAATCCGTGAAAAAGAGCTCTAAATAAAAAAAAATCATATTTTTTGTTAGAAAAATGTTTTCATTTTAAAATTGAATAATTAGGTAATAAAAAAATACTTGCCAAGTAAACTAACTCAATTTAAGTCAGTAATCATTAAATAACAGATTTCTCTGATAATTTTGAGGTTCTTCCATATTACTCTACCTAAAATATTTGATATTTAAAATAAACTTAGAACTTGGCGTACTTTTAGATTTTACTACTTTTTATGGCTGACTTGTTACGGAAAGGTTTTTGTATATAGAAGAACTTGGCTACTTTTTTAACATTTATTTTTTTGGTGTGATTTCACTACTTTTTGCAAAGATTCTTTTTATCAGTAAAAGTGGGTGGGAGAAACACCCCTGCATGAAAAAGTTCATGCTTTCAACTTTTTATTTTTACACCTTAAAACTAAACACTTTAACAAATTCCATAATCCTGCACAATTTATATTAATTCTGTGAAAATCGGTGGTTGCCACGCCCACTGAATGTAAAATCGCAAAGTTTTAATTTTCCCTTTGCTTGCATGTCAAGTCCTATCGCTCTACCAAATTTCATCACTCTACGACAATCAGAAGTACACTACATAGTTGATATTAATTCTGAGAATATGGGCGGATGCCACGCCCCTGAATGGATAATTTAAAATTTTCCAATATATCCTTTGTATTGGCCACATGATTTACCAGTCTACCAAATTTTATTATTCTGCACCATCCGAAATGATCCACATTATTAATAACAATTCTGAGTGTAAAATCTCAAATTTTAAAATTTTGGATTTGCTTGCACTTCTAGCCCTACCGTTCTACCAAATTTGATCATTCTACGACAATCAGAAGTGCTCCTCATAAATGATATCAATTCTTATTCAAATGGGCTGATGCCACGCCCCCTGAATGTAAAATCTCAAATTTTAAAATTTTCCCTTTGCCTGCACTTTGAGCCCTACAGCTGTACTAAATTTCATCATTCCACGGCAGTCAGAAGTGCTCCAAATAATTTATATCAATTCTATGAAAATGGGCGGATACCACGCCCCCTGAATGATAAATCTCATATTTTAAATTTTTTTCTTTTTGCCTGCACTTTAAGCCCTACCGCTGTACTTAATTTCATCAATCTACGACAATCAGAAGTGCTCCAAGTAATTTATAACAATTTTATAAAAATGGGTGGGTACCACGCCCCCTGAATGGAAAATCTTTAATTTTTTCCTTTGTAAACACCGCAAGGCCTGCCGTTGTGCGAAATTACAAGATTCTACGGTTTCGGGAAATGCTCCATAATTTTGATGATCTGTCAGTGAGTGAGTGAGTCAGTCAGTTACGGTTTTTGCGATTTTTGCAGTCTTATATCTCGGGAACCACTGATGCTAAGGAAATGAAATTTGGTGAGTTGTCTAAACCTGGTGAGTTTAGCAAATGCTGCAAGTTTGAAGTTTCTGACTTTATTGGTACTGAATTTAGGGGGGGAGTCAAAAATCGGCTGAGTTTGATCGTGTAAAAAGGGTGTAGTGCCAGAACTTGGCTGGGCACTACCGTGCCCTTTGATTTCCTTCCCCCTCGCACCTAAAAATAACAAAAACTACGAGCCAGAGGATACCTATACAAGAAATTTCTGTTCTAGTGGGCCCACTTATGGTTGTTGCTTGTTGCTTTGTCTTGGATTTGCTGGTTTTGGCAATTTATTGCGATTTCTTGGAAAATATTTAAAGTTTCTTTCTGGTTCTGTTTTCTTAATGCATGCCTATGCTCTTAACTCAAATAAAACTTTTAAAATAATCCAACGGAACTAAAACTAATTACATGACATTTAAGTCTGGGGGATATTATAAATGTGATTTGTGACATCTTGCCTCGTTGTCACTTTGTGAATTCATTGATATTTGTATGCGTTGCGTTCATTCAACTGGTGAAGGCGATGGCGGTAGCTTTTTAGTGAAGAAGTTTTGTCAAAGTTCATTATAGCAATCTGTCATCAAGTCTCGCCACAGTTTAAGCTATCAAAGACCCAATTAATCACCAAAGGTGTTATTTATAGGTTGATATCCCTAAGAAGACTAACTTTTGGAATAAGTGTGGGAGTCATGGTGCCTCGGAAAGCTGTCCCAACCAGCATCATTGTTTAACCGAAGGTCACTATATAGGGTTAGGAATTCGGCGGAAAAGAAAGAAGAAGTTTTTATAGAGGGTGTGTAAAAGGCAATTTTTGCATTACATTTATAGCACTATCGCATCACTATGGGTTACGACGACGAAGAATATTGAAATCCTTTGGAAAGAAGTTAGTTGCGCCAAATCCGTTTAGAAATACGAAAAGTTTTTGGGAACGAAAAGGAGGAACACAGGCAGGCAGTCAGCTTAGAAGTCAACTAAGGCTATATAATGATGATGGGGAATTCCTTGGTAAAACTACGATTTCGAGTATATCTAATGCTTTTTTCATATACTTATAAAGTGTTTATCGCACTTATCGTCAGAGCAGCATAGAGAGAGCGAGAGCTGCTTTACCTAAGTGAAAACTTTTCGTTTTAACGAATTATAAGATTTTCCTTATTTTCTTGAAAAAACGAAATTCTATAGTTAAGGATATACATATGTACTTTTAAAGTGACACAGAAACGGGAGAGAAGGATAGAGAGATGTAGAGAGGAGCAGGTAGAATGGATTTTTAATATCTTTCTTGTAAAACTTGCAAATCTGTATGAGAAAAGTCTTCGTTAAGGGTTTTAGATTTTTGTGCATGTTATATTTAAGCTTTTTTTCACATGAGAAGTAGGAGTAGGAAAATTGAAATTTGAGAAAAGTGTTTGAAGTCAACTAATTTTATATAAGCTCGGCCTAGTTTTAAAGAAGTAGAAACAATCTGCACACAAATATTACAGCAACAAATTTGTACTTAAAATTCTATTGTAGGGATTTATTGCAGTATATTTCCACTCTTTTGGCTACAAAACCAACACTACTTATATCTCTGTCTTTGCTTTTATTAATTTAAAATTTCAAAAATAGAGCTGACAAAATATTATTATCTTAGAATATTTAAAAATATGTATCTAACTGTAAAGTATTTTTACCGTTTTAAATGTTTTGGATTATTAAACCATCGTAAAAGAAAGATGTAAACCGTTTTTATAATTTATTATCCTTAATTTTTTATCGAATTAAAAGTTTCCACAAAAAATATTTTAAATGTATGTTACTTTGTATAACTTTATGAATTTTTCATCACCGAAACTAATTCTCGCTGATCAGTAAAAGATTTACGGTTACGAATGAAAACAAATACTTTCATCCAGCAAAGACAAAATTATTAACAATGCGTATGACTGGTATAAACATAAAATTTATTATATGGCACTGCAAAATTTTCGAAAATAAATATTTGCATTAAATAGTTCTTAATCTATTTTGCAAAACAAGCTATAAGCTCAATAGAAGATGAAAATACTGTTAACTTACAATTTTTTACTAATTTTTTTACTGATTGGTATAAACTGGTCTAACACACAAAGATATTGATATTAACTCTGATTTTAATAATTTTCGTCTTACTTAAGGTAATTTATTTATTGGTATTGATTGCCTACTATTTTGCGATGTTTTTAGTGTGCGTATAATAATAATTGGTATAATAAACAACTTTCTCACAAATTAGGAACATAAATATTTTGTTTGCACAGATATTAATTTTATCAGTTGCACCTTTCAGTTTTAGTTACTGAAAAGTAGACAAAAATGATACATAAATATATATCGTCACCTGAGAACAATTTTGTCGTTTATGCCATTTGGGCAATTTTGGGAAATTGAATTTTAAGGTTTGAGTTTCAATAAAAAAAACAACTGATCGATAAAGTTTTCTTTTTTTGTTTAAAGTATATTATTATGTGGTTAATCTTCTTTCGATTGAAGTTTTCCAAGGTGCCTAGTCGGTTTTGGATTTCGAATAATAAGTGTTTTTCTCCAGAATCAGTTTGTCGTATATGCCACGAAAAAAAGCATTTTGTTGCACCCCATACACGTGCGATAAAGTTAATGCACATACGACATTGCAATACTAAGTTCATGCCATTCGAATGAGAACAAATTATTAAAATATATGATTTTCAATACAACTGTGTATTTAAAAAAAGTAAATTTTTTAAAGGTGCTCGTAGGTATATTGTGTTTATTAAAAAAAAATTAACATAAGTACATAAATTCTTATAAAATAATCAATAATTTGGTGAAACTAGTAAACGAAAAAAAAAAAAATAACTGAAAATTTGTTAATAAAAAAAAAGAAAGAAGCTTTCCTATGACCATTAACAAACAGAAAATCTTAAAATCTAAAAATTTGTGTGTTCAGTTAAAATAGGGTAGGTAATACCTATTTTGTATTTTTAAATTGGGCTACAAACAAACTTTCAATGTCATTAATTTTATCCTTACTTATGGATTTAGATTTTTTTTTATGTAAATAGGAATATTTTGTGTAAATAAATTTTTTGTAATAATGTGTTTGTAAATTATTTTTATTAGCCCTTTTTGATGTGGATCATAGTTGAAACTCCATCTCTGTGCGATACTCCATCTTTATGCGATAATTGGTATAAACTGGTCTAAAATCTACAAATACTTGATGTAACACCGATATCAGAATTTGTTTGCTGCTTAATGGCATGACATTTTGTTTATTTTAACGGGATGTCCTTTATTTTTTTTTTTTTGAATATTAGCGAATATGAATATTGTGTGACGTCAAAAACTTTTACTATGGTTTGCCTTAATTTTTTTTCCCAAATAGCAAACTCCAAATATCTGCAACTAGTTTTTATTTTACAAATCAAATATTTTACACTATTTAAAAATTTAAAAAGGTTAAACCTTTTTAAAGAACTTTCACAATTCCTGCTGAAATGGAAAATTTTGCGTTGATGATAAGTGTTTTCTCAGGAGATGAACCCATTTAATCAGTGAACCGCACTTACATATGAATAAGAACTACCTTACCATTTTTTTTTATTCTTGTGTCACATAACAATAATATTGTGAAGTGAACAAAAATAAGTATTTACGTAGGTTAACTTTTGTGTGTAGATATTTCTTTTTCTGTATATTCCTTAGAAACAAATTGGATGAGGAAATTCTTTAGAATTCATCTTTCTGCCCAAGGTGTCTGCATATTCTATCGCTGAGGAGCAAGCATATCCTTGCGAATAATAAAACCACAAAAAAAAAATGACGCTCCATTATTTTCTCCCGCATCTTGTGATGATGTTGTCTCCCCTTATTTCGTCGTCGTCCTCGGTGGAAGGACTTTTTCCATCTTCAAGGCTTTCTGAATTTATCTATGGCTGATTCGGTCAAGTAGTCATATATTTCCATAGGACTATAGGTATGCCTACTCGTAGTGCTTCTGCTACTGCTGTTGCTGCATAGAATAATTGCTTCCCATTTATTATGAAATTTTTGAAAATCTTAGGATATTTTTATAGCACCAGGCAGTTATTGTGATAGTCAGGAGAGTTACACAAAAAATTGTCGTTGGCCATTGCCACCCTCCCATATCCTTCTCCCCGCTGTACTGCTGCTGATTGGGCTGAGCGAGAAAAACTTTTCTAGAAGTATGCAAATCATGCATGACTTGAGGGAAAATTATTTTCGTTTGATGACTTTGCTGTCGTAATACAACCCAAACCCACCATATCTCCCACGCTAACCCCTCGAATGAAAAAAAAAAAGAAAATTTTCTTGCAAATAGGTCTTGAGTCAAGGGTAGGTAGCAAACATAAGATATTTTCGAGTTTGCTTAATTTTTTCTTTTTTTCCTCAAGTTATACAAATTAGACAATATATCAAAACAAATTTAAGTATTTAAAGAAGAGGACATCATCAAGCAACAGCTAAAAGCGTGAAGGGCACAGTCGAATAGTAGAGCGGGACGAGGAGGTGAAGACATTAACATCATGTCGAAGGATCAAAGTCACATACAAGTTAATTTAAAAACTATATGTGGGATTCTCTGTAGGTATGTGTGTTTTTAGTTATAATGGCCCAGTCTCAATATATATGTATCACAGACACGTTATAATGCAAGCAACATTCAAAACACAAAATTTATTGCTTGAATGCACCCAAGAAGCGCTTGACCCAATTTTCCCTTACATAAATGCAGCTTCTTGGAAAAGTCAACTGCTGCAGCAGCAGAGAAGCAGTTGCTGCAGTAACTGGAGCAGCAACTCAAGCATTGACAGCCAACCAGTAGTTGAGAAGAAGTGGCACAGCAAATGAGCATCAATGCATTATAAATCCTTAAAAGGATTACACCATAGGATTTTGATACATTTACGTTCAAAGCTTAACACTGTCATGGTTACCACATTGCAACTCTGTTATTCTGAATTATGATATAAAAGTTATAGTGTAGGAAGCTACTGTGGCATATTATATAGAACATGACTATCTCAGTTCTTAGTTCGTTTATATTTTTTGTATACAATCAGAATAAGACTTAGGGCAGTAATCATCCTATAAGCACTTACAAATTAAGATGTTTTATATTCATAGCTGCGAAATGTGTGTGCTAACTAGAATAGCCTTGACTTTAATTTGATGTGTGTAATGTGTCAATATGCGGTGAAATGTGATGAGTCTTAAGATTAATGATTTTTTAACTACATGTTGGTACTCTATACGGAAGGTACATATGGTACACGTCCGGAAAAATATGAACGACATTTAGGAGCAATTTAATTAAATAGGTACACACATGTAGTATGTAGGTACACCACGTCTATGATTTCATAGTGAGAGACAGCTTTTGAAGCTTTCCTCCAGTCAAAGATTTGCATTCGTTTCTTTATTATATTCTCAGCTAAACAAATATTTTGTCTGCCAATATTTACTTGCGATAGAGGTGCTTTACATAATACATGGCATTTTTTGGATGTCTTATAAAATGTAGTCGAGAGATTTGAATCAATCTTAGAAGGCGAAAAAGCTAAAAACTTAAGTGACTGGGTAGATTTTTTTTGTCAAAGTTGGTGACCAAAAATAACAGAAGGTATATATATTTTATTATCGCTAATGAAATTATTATTGTCCTCAAAAACGGCTCAGGAAATTTGGTAGTTTTGTTTTCGAGAAATTGATACTATTGGAATACTTATAGAAGTACCTCTTTTTTGATTTTCTCAAAACCAGTTCTATGGATTTTTATTTCAATTATTTTAAGATTCAATAATATTAAATATCAAGATTTGTAAATTTAGTTTTTACTTCTCAAAAAAAAAAAAATAATAATGTTTTTAATTTGATTTTTCAAAAACAAGGCTCGACATTTTTAGAAATTTATTTTTTCTTTTTTCCTAAAAACAAATCCAAGTTCTTATTAGTATTTGTTTTAAATTATGTTTTATTGTAGATATTAAATAATTTTTGAATAATTAGTTTTCAAAATAAAAAATTTGAAAAATAATAATTGTTTTTAAACTGATTGTTGTTTTTGAAAATTTTACTTAATTCAGTACTATTTTAGAGTTTAATATTCAATGCTCTTATTCATTTCTGGCCCAACGTTCAAAACCAGTTAGTTTAGGACATTAAACATTTTGAGTTTGAAAAATAATTTTTCTTAATTTAAAAATAAAAAAATGGACACGACTGCATCGCACAAAGCTTGCTCTCGTAGCTAACAACTTTAACGTAGCTTGAAATAACATTATGATATAATAAAAAATAAAATTTTTAAAAACAATAAACTATAAATTATTATAAATTAGTTATTTTAATAGCTAAAACAGATAGGTCTCCAAAAAAAATTAGTTAGAGCGGTTTTTTTTAAATTAATTTCTTATATATAAAAATTCTCGAACATTTTTTAAAATAAAATTTGGTATGCCAACTTTTAGTATTTAATAAAACACAATTTTTCACAAAATCAAAAAAAAAAAAAAATTCATTAGCCCGTTTTCAAGATATTGAATTTTTGAAAAAAAAAGTCAATATCTTTTTAAAAATCCAAAAATTATTTTTTCGAAAATTTTTATATGCAAAATTCTTAAAATTGTAAGCGACCTTTTGTATACAAATTTTGGTTGAAATCGGTGAAGTAGTTAACGAGAAATTTGAAAACCAAAAAATCGGTTGTATGACAGGTAACCGTTATAAATTTTTTTTTTTGCTACCAAAATATTTATTTAAGTAAATTTAGTACCTCGTTATTTTTTTTTTTGAAAATCGTTAGAGCCGTTTTTGTAATAAATCAATTTTTGTATATTTGCTGTATGACAGGTACCGGTAGTTTTTGAGCTAAAAAAAAAAAATCAATATCCCCTCTAAGGAATCACATAAGAACCTTAAGTCCAAAGTTTGAAAAAAATCGCTTCAGCCGTTTAGGCTGCAGGTCGAGGTACAGACAGACAGAATTGCGAGACCCACTTTTTTTGCGTCGAATTTTTTTTTTTTTTGCACGAATCCTAAACTTGCCCTCCCAACTAACAATTTAACTTCTGTTAGGGTCTACCGACGTTATTTCCTAATCAGCAAATTTGACTCTATAAGGCCTTAGAGAAACACATTTGGGCCACATTGGGGAGCTCGAAAGGGCTTTTAAGCAATCACTTAAAGGTTTATTGGAAGTACTCAATTTATTTCGCTAAGACCTTATAGAACAAAACTACACTCAAACGGTGCAAATGTAGTAGTGTAGTTTTGTTCAAGTGTTTCTATAGGCACATCTAAAAACCCTTATAAAAGGCTTATCGAGGCCTAAGAGAAGCCTTTTCAAAGCTCAATGCCAAACAAAATAAAAATAAATTCTTTATTTTTATTTCTACGATTTCTCCTTTATTTTCATGCAAGTAATGATTTTCTTCTGGAACTTAATGCACAATAATTATTTATATCTAAAAAAAACACATAACTTACTTGATGGATTTTGCGAGATTTGAACCGAGGATGGTTGGGTTGAGAGCCGGGCACCTTAGGTATTGAGCTAGCCTGGCATATGAAAAATGAGTGCCAAATTGGAACCGCTTGAACCGCTTAGCTTCCTAAAACCTTCCTTGGGACTACCTGATGAATTGAAATAATTTAAAAAATACAGGTGACCATTTGACTGTTGCTTGCAACGGAGTTTTTTTACTTGATGTTATTTTTTTTTTTTTATTTTTAATGTTTCCATGACTACGCATCAGAGAAAACATGGAAGTGGTCACACAAACATTCAATTTGAGAGACAACAATTAAAATATATGTAAGTTCCTTTTTCATTGAAATAGATTGTTTTTAAGAACGAAAGGCTTTGATTTGAGAAAAAATATAAAAACTCTTTTATGCTCCATAAAATATGTACTTTTCATTTGATACACAAACCATTTTACTGACAATTTTAATTTGTATCTTTTTTAAAAACACTAATTTGGTAAAATAAAAAAACATAAACAATAGCGACCCTCATTAAGTTTTTTCAACTGAAAGTAACAATGTAGTATATATATTAAAAAAACGTTTAAAATGTAATTAAAAAAACTACTGAGAAAGGAAAGCTTTATACTAAGATACATTTTTGAAAACTATCGAATTTCTTAACGTGACAATATTTTTTAACGATGAAACAGAAACCTCGTTTGTGAATAATTCAGCCAGCGGTAGCTTGTTTTCACATCAATACTACTTTCCATGCGAAGTACCAGCTTTTAATGCTTTCATGTTGAGTGTGCAATACTTCGCTAGGACCAAATAATCGGAATTATTACTTCCCGCGCATGCGCCTGAGAGGATGATTAAAATTATGTTTCATAACCACCTCTTCACAGGTCTTATAGAAACAAATTACGCTGACATCACTTCGCTGAGGCAAATTCATCGAAATAAATGCTTCTCGCGCATGCGTCTGACAGAGCTCATACAATTATTATTCTTGTGTCGGGCTTGTGTTTGATGGGTTATAGAACGAAAATTGGATGTCATGCTTAATCAGAGTTACCACTGCGATCAAATTTAATTTTTATTGGTGGGATCCGGGGTCTTATTTTTATTTATATAGAAATTAAAAAAAAAGACAAAAAACCAATATGAATAAAGTTTATCTGTTTTTGTTAAATCATTTCTAATAAAAAATAATTAAATAATTTGTATTTGTACTTCAATTCTGAATATAAATTACATAATTATAGTTTCATGTAAAAAAAAATAAATATATTTTTGTCTTTTTTTTTCAAGTGAATTTAAATTGTTTTCGTTGAAGGTTTTGAACGAACAAAAACCACTTGTGTTGGCTACCACCGAGTATTACATTTGGCTGGAATTATTGCAATTTCATGGCTGCCACACCAATCATCAGATTCCTTTTTTTAGTGGTGCTTAGTCTATAGTTCCAATTTTAATTTATAAATTGTTTTTGCCGTCAACTGGACTCGAACCTAGACCAAGCTACCTCAGAGGCCGCTGCACTACGCATTGCACCAGGTCACCTGATCGTGCCCATCCAAATGAAGTTTTTTTCTAATTTTACAATTGCATTTGGACAAATAGCATTTTTACAAGCCACACACAAGTTAGATATTATTCATTCGGGTTCTTTCTTTTTATCCTCTCCGTTATCACCGCAACAATTCACTACATATGTGTAAGGAGGGAAATTGTATGAAAGATTTGACACTGGTCAAGAATTAAATTTCATTCAAAGGTGTTTTCTCGTGATAACACTTGCAGTTAGGCTGCATAGCTTTCGCTCCGTCATATTTAACATTCAAGGTTTTGCATGAACAACAACCACTTGTGTTGGCAGCCTAACTGCAAGTGTTAGCACGAGAAAACACCTTTGGATTAAATTGTTTTCTTTTTCCATATTTATCTCAATGCAGAAAATAAATGTTTGTTTTGCTAAATTTAAAAGCTTTACCTATACTCAATGAGTCGGTTTAATTTAAATTTTTAAAATGATACAAATTTAACTATTTTTATTTTCATAAATAATAAATAATTTGACCTGTGGTAACCCTCTCTCAGCAGTAGAAACACAAGATAATGCTCGTATCGGGCTTTTCCTCAGGAGGCTTACAGAAACAAAATAAATTCTTTGCTTTTATTTCGCATGCCTCTTAAAACTAATTTCTGGGAAGCCTTACGAAAACTATTACCAAATTGAAAATATTCAGGCTTGCAGGAAATTAAAGATTCTGGTTTGTAGTAAGCTGTTTTTAAAAATATAGCTTCGAAAATTTGCAACTTCGATTTCCAAACTATATACAAGCCTTGTTGAAATAATAACTAATAGAATTTCAAAAAATGAACCTTATAGAGGAAAAATTGTTAGTTGGGCTATACTCCGTATATCGCAAGTAAAAAGAGAATGGCTGAGTTCCGAAATGAAATCAGATGCGCATTTGATGCAGTCATAAGTTCGAAAACTCAAATATGAAAATGTTTACAAAGCAGCAAGTTTCTAAATGCATCCGATACGTAGTCGATGCGCATCTGAGCAAACTGCGCATCAATAATTTTTTGAATGCTTTTATTTGACATTTGTTTAAAAAAAAATTGCCTTAGTAAGCAAAATCGTTTTCATATTTTGTTAATAATTCTTTAGTTTTATTAAAATGGTGGTATTTTTTAGTGAAGAAAAGTGAAAAGGATAATGCAGCATGTCTGTTTATACTTTTCGAGACAAAATGCAGTCTTTATTTAAGCATAATATTATTAGTGTCAAAATGCTATAGGGTCAACAATCAAATTGCTATAATTCACAATGTTGGTTGCTTACATAAAATTTTGTTATGCTTATAATACTTTATTTCTTTCGAATTTTGTTTAAAAATCTCACACTTTACTACCACTTTTATGTTAAAAAACAACATTTCTAACCAGACCAAAATTGTTTATTATTAATCATTCTAAGTCTAAAGCAACTGTCACATCAACAAAAACATCCAAAGTTAAAAAAAAAAAAATACGTGTACAATTTACAACTTGGTCTGCAGACAAATTATGCAAATGGAGTCATCTTTTGGTGCTTCTCAACTGCTCTCTGTAAAATAAATGCATAGACAGAAAAATATACTACAGCAAGCAACGAACACAAATAATATAAATAATACGATTAAAACAAAACTCAATGGCGCCACATTTAAAAACCCTTATTTGCTGCATCCTGCAAAACATCCCGGCTTTTTTGGATCCAGAGTTTAGAGAAGCCCTTTTTTTTACGTCAAAGTGAAGCAGAAAAATCATAGGATATATACATATGTATCTAAACCTTTTTTTTGCTTGATTCAGAGAAGCAATCAACATTTTGGCATCCATTCAACCAACACATCTTCTCTTCATACACATAGTTGCTGTATGTTTGAGCTGAATTTTGTTGCATGTCGCTGTCGCCATTTCAACAGCTTTAATATTCACAGGCACTCCCATAAAAATGCAAACCTAAAAAGAAAATAGATAAACTTGTTTGGTCCATAAGAATAATCTCGTCAGCAAAAGATTACCAAAATATCCTTGATACTATAACTTATTACGCAGAGCTACGCGCTTCGGTGCAAATTTTATAGCTCAATACATGTGTATGTCCAATAAAGTATTTTGCGTCCCAATGCGTGTGTGATAAAAAAAATGAGTTATAAACGCCCTGAATCAAAATTTAGCTCGTTGTGTCACGCGCGCCGTCGCGTCGTCCCCGCCGACAAAACCAACGACGACGATGTTAATAGGAGTCTTGATTCTCAAATATTTAGCGCCTACCTTACGGCGGCGGCGGAATTCCTTTATCGTCAAAAAGTTCATGTTCATTATTCAGTGTGCTTACATTATGTCATACATCTCCTCCCCAAGCTCCACTACGTTCTTCAAACCCAGAAATGTTGTATTTTGTTTTTGTTTGAGGTCTAGCAATTTATATTCGTCCTTAAATTATGATCATCTCATCTACCACATATCTAAAAAAAAAAAAAAAACGACGACGATCTAATAAAACCGAGATTGGCTAAAGTTGGGGCTCATTTCTTAAGATCAATGGGCGGCAAGAGGCATTGTAGTGCGGTGGGTTTTTTTTCGTTTAACTCATAAGTCACGTAGTCAAGGAAAAATTTAAGTCCCCTCAATTAAGCATAAATGTCAAAATGATTTCTCAATTTGTAATGTTTTTTATTTTATTACAAAACAAACAATCCTGTTTTAGAATTTAAAATCACCCTTAAAAATGGGATTTTCTTAGCTTTTCATACAAATTTTATAAATTTCTCATTATTTTTAAATTTAACTGACAGTGAATAAATTGTGGCTTAGCCCCGATTTATCCCCTCCCCATTAAAGTTACTATTACAAATTGGAAATTTGAAAATGTTCTTTTTTCTTTTTTTAATTGAATTTAAATTTAATGGGGAGTGAATAAATTCCAGCTTCAAAAGTAGATTTTGAAACTGAGAAAAAATCTAATTCAAAAAACTTCAAAACAAAAGTATTTTTTCAAAAACTCCTTCCATCATAAAACAAATTGTAGCCCCCTTTTTTGTGTAGTACATTTGTTTTTAAAATTTTTCTCCATAGTGAGTTACTATAACTATGCCCTGGTAGCGGTAGGTAATGAGTTATTCTTCTTCCGATGTTTATTTTGATTTCCGTCTCGTTTTTTTATTTGTTTAGTAAAATTGCTCGAGGTTTTATGATAGTCTTTTTTTACCATACACGATGGTCGTATATGCTTATGAATGTTTCTCAAAAAAATATTTTATATATGATCTCGCACATACATATATAAATATACCCACAGTTATAGGTATACTTGTATGAAGTCATAAAGTGCTCCTTGGGCTGTCTTTTAATGCGATGATGAGAAAAACTTTGGGTCATTTTTTTGGGGTTTTTATTGTGGGGCAATATAATATTATATCATCATTCATAAAAATATATTTATTTCGAATCAAAATCAAAAATTCATTCGTTTCCGTGTCCTTATTTCCGATTTCAATCATGGACATAAACATATAGTGGCGTATTCATAGTCATTTTAGACCTGGGTCTAAGTTAAACATGGCTTTGGTTGAATTTTCGGACGTTGATTCTATTTTTTTAAGTTTATCATTTCAAGATATTTGAAGCTATTTGTGAAGTTTACCAAGTTTATTATCTTATAAAAATATAAAACCATTAATTTGTAATTAAAATCGGTCTGTATTCATTGATCCTAAATTGTCTTAAACTGTAGTTTAGTTAAACCTGGGTCTATCTGCGACTATGAATATGCCCCATAGAGTTTTGAGAAACATACAACATGGGAATTATACAGAGCCATGTCGAGTCTCGGCATCCCTGCCAAACTCGTCCGCTTGTGCGGGATGACGATGGAGAAATCTCGCTGCTCCGCCAAAATTGGTAAGAACACCACCGATTCCTTTGATGTTGAGAAAGGATTGCGGCAAGGCGACGCGTTATCATGCAACCTATTCAACATCGTTCTTGAAGCCATTGTACGCAACGCACATGTCAACACCAGCGGTACAATCTATCAAAAGTCCGTTCAATTGCTTGCGTATGCGGATGACATAGACATTGTCGGCAGAACGAAGCGAGCTGTGGCAGGGGCATTTGCGAGCATTGAATCGGAGGCGGCTAGAATGGGATTGGCGAAGAGACGAAGTATATGCTGTCATCGAGAGAGGAATCTCAACATCGTCGACTCGGGCAAAATATCACGATGGACAGATATAACTTCGAAGTTGTCAAGGACTTTGTCTACCTGGGCTCCACTATTACATCGCAGAATGACATCAGTGCAGAGATCAAGCGAAGAATTACTCTTGCCAACCGCTGTTTCTTCGGTCTAAGAAGGCATTTAAGTAGTAAGGTAGTAAGGCTGAAAATACAGCGGCTGAGATGGCTGGGGCACGTGGAGCGTATGGACAGCAACGCACCTGCCCACTCTTTTCTGTCATAGAGCGGTGCGATGGGGAGGGTAGATTGATGTTGGTAGATTGAACTGGCACATTTACAAAAGAAAGGCCAAGTCACATCAGAGGGATAGAGAATAGAGGAATGTCAAGTTGCAAGTCACTAGCATGAACAACCGATAACAATGCAAAGTTTCTCTGTGATTATTTTCGTATCCTGAGTGCTGCCACAAAAACCATTCAAGTAAAAGCCACAACGTATAATACAAGGTGAAATGCATTTGCGTAATTGCGTAATTATTTTATCATTTCTCTCCCCTATTTTCTGTTTGTCGGATCTCTCAGCTTTTGGAATCGAGTTGTATTCGGGTTCGGCTTTTGGTTTGAGTTGGGGTTGTGTTGTAGTGGGTTTTTTCGGGTCAGGAACAATGACTGTGACTGGGCATTCTGCATGAGACAGTTACAGTGGCTTTGGTGTTAGGTGCAGAAGGGAAAGGCGAAAGGGTGAGAAAAATGGGAATGCACTGAAAATGACATTGTAAGTGTTATATTTTACACACCGCTGATGCCTGGAAGGGATGGGTTTGATGCGAGGATTTCTAAAATCTTTAATGTCAGGTCAAAGTTGTATCTTACAAAAGTGACATCTATCCTAGCACCCACCTTATTAATTTAATTGAATTTCATTTACATAGTTTCAATTTTCTGCGTGTTTAAAATAAGGTATTTTCACCTGCAAATTTGTCTCCCTCTATTAAAGAAATTGGGTACGTTCAGATGTCAAGAAATATCTGCCTTATTTTTTTTTTTTAGTTTTCACGTTGAAAACTTACTTCATCAAGTATTTTTAAAATAAGTGTCTGTCTCATGTAGGAAGGTTCAAAAGGTCTTCAAGAATCAACGAACCATAATTATTCTTAAAAATCCTCCATCGTTTTACTCTTTAGATGGAGAAAATACAACACATTTAAACACAAGACACTCTCGTCAAAAGTTCATACATAGTTCAACGACAACATCTCATTCAAAAATGAACGATTTCAGAGGTGGGTTTTGAGGAGCAGATTTCCCTTAAGATTGATGTACCTATATAAGTGCGTCAGCTAACAAACACACCAATTAAGAATGAACGAAGAAAAATGGTGTTCGCTCGCCCTTAATTTATTTGCCATTAACGACGCGTCGGCGGTGCTAAGTCCCGAATTCCAATAAGTTACCTTTTACGTCAAGTGGCTACCTATAAGTAAGGTACATTTACCTACGCTCCTGATGTCAGGATGATAAAATGTTGGTTAAACAAAACACGCAGATGTTATTGTAATGAAAAAAAAAATTCCGTGGGGCCTTTCATCACTTAACCTTTAAGAAGCAACAAAAATAAAAAAGGAGTAACCACCTTCCATCTATATGCTAATAGTATAACCATACTTGGTGAAAGGATGCACAATCGTGCAGACAGCAGACAGATATCTCTCATTTGTCTTCCATCAGACAAAAATCCGATCTCACCAATAAAGCAACGCACCCTTAGGTCTTGAGAAAATACAAATCGTGTGTCAGTGAAGGCGGTTTGTCCTCACCTCAAAGTGACCATCCACTGGCCACACAAATTTATTGGTCTGTTCTCCTCAAGTATGCACTTGTTCCTTATTTGTTTTTTTTCTCTCCTGACCCGAACCCGAACAGACAGACAGACAGTAATTTAATTCGTCGAAGAAGTCCAGCAACAAGATTTAATCTCTCAACTGAGGATAAATTGTTTTCTTATGTCTTTGTGTCTTTCCAATCAAGTGGAACATCCTTTTTTTTATTAATTTTTACACCTATTAAGGTTGTCTGCTGACATAAAAGATATAACAATTATCAAGCCATAAGGTATCAGAAGATTTTTTTTGTCGGTCCTACTTTTAACAACACCTTTACCTCAATGATGAGAATAGGTATCCACATATAAGCCATAAAAGACAAAAACCAATTGAAAATTGAAACTTTCGGCCTACTCGTCATCCATGACCCGTCTTTTATCAGATTTGACTACCAAAAATCTAAATGAATATTTGGGGCTTGTCATCGATACAAATTTGGGACAATTTAGTGATAAGAAACTTATGTTTATGAGCCAATTTGTTTTCTCCGTTATATCTTAAGGCCGTTCCTGTCACAGTATTAAGTTTATACAATTTGATAAGATTTTTGTTGTTGTAGCGACACATGTTTCATTAAAAATAAATAAAATAAAAAAAAATTGGGTGGCGCAACGGCTCGTGAAATACCAGGGCCTAGTGACTAACAACTCGCAACCATTCCTGTGTGCGCGCGTCGACAAGAATGGAAGGGACCTACAATTTTATGCTGAGTCCGAATGGCTAGACGAGAAGCAGTTATTCATGACAAGTGGTACTCTTGGAGGATTTGCCAATTTCTCGCAAGGGGCAGTCAGTAGCCCTGAAAAAAAAAACTTTTTTTTTAGTTTTTAGGTGGACTAGGCTGGGAAGGGAACCCACCCCTTCAGCGTGAACTACATTACACATGTTCCATTGCATTGTATTTAAAAGACCTTAGGTCTTACAGACAAACTATTGTTTTGGTGGTAAGATAATTCAATTATTTCGTTGTACCCGAAAAGATCAAGTCATAATAAAGCCTAATGAAGTCATGTGAACTCTTACCCTTCTCATGCATTTCATATAGAAACTATAGTCAGAAAGCGCAAATGCAATATGCACCTCTTCATGCCTTCAAAATTACTTTCACTATATTTACTCCAACACCGACAGCAGCACAGCATCAGAAGAAGAGTTCACTTCAAATCCACAACCAACCACAAACTGCTGCAATGTGGTAGAGTATAGGTTGAGTAGTTATAGCGACCGGGTAACCAACAATAAAACCTCCAACGATGATGATGATGATGTGATATAAATAGAAAACAATGATTTTTTTTGACAATAATGTCAAGGACAAAATCCTTCATGCCTCCTCGGAACTGCCACAACAATAGAAACATAATTATTATGTACATATAGGTATATCTTCACCATCAGGAAAGCCCATTGAATGGGTCAAGCATTTCAAATGTCATATACTCAAACTCCAAGATGAAAGAGTGGTTGCAGACTACAGAGGGATATAGAAGTGGATTCAATTCGAGAAAAAATTTACAAGCTGGAAAATTGCGGAAAAATTACTTCCGATTTACACAATTATTATTCGTCTATAAGGCTCGTTTCACACACATTCGGTTTCATTCGGCTCGGTCTGTATTCGGTTCGATTTCAGTTTCCTTCAAGACCTCTTCACACACAGACGGTTCATATTCGGTTTGTACTCACTAATAAGTGAGTTTGTCGGATCTCTCAGCTTTTGGAATCGAGTTGTATTCGGGTTCGGCTTTTGGTTTGAGTTGGGGTTGTGTTGTAGTGGGTTTTTTCGGGTCAGGAACAATGACTGTGACTGGGCATTCTGCATGAGACAGTTACAGTGGCTTTGGTGTTAGGTGCAGAAGGGAAAGGCGAAAGGGTGAGAAAAATGGGAATGCACTGAAAATGACATTGTAAGTGTTATATTTTACACACCGCTGATGCCTGGAAGGGATGGGTTTGATGCGAGGATTTCTAAAATCTTTAATGTCAGGTCAAAGTTGTATCTTACAAAAGTGACATCTATCCTAGCACCCACCTTATTAATTTAATTGAATTTCATTTACATAGTTTCAATTTTCTGCGTGTTTAAAATAAGGTATTTTCACCTGCAAATTTGTCTCCCTCTATTAAAGAAATTGGGTACGTTCAGATGTCAAGAAAAATGTGCCTTATTTTTTTTTTAGTTTTCAAGTTGAAAACTTACTTCATCAAGTATTTTTAAATAAGTGTCTGTCTCATGTAGGAAGGTTCAAAAGGTCTTCAAGAATCAACGAACCATAATTATTCTTAAAAATCGTCCATCGTTTTACTTTTTAGATGGAGAAAATACAACACATTTAAACACAAGACACTCTCGTCAAAAGTTCATACATAGTTCAACGACAACATCTCATTCAAAAATGAACGATTTCAGAGGTGGGTTTTGAGGAGCAGATTTCCCTTAAGATTGATGTACCTATATAAGTGCGTCAGCTAACAAACACACCAATTAAGAATGAACGAAGAAAAATGGTGTTCGCTCGCCCTTAATTTATTTGCCATTAACGACGCGTCGGCGGTGCTAAGTCCCGAATTCCAATAAGTTACCTTTTACGTCAAGTGGCTACCTATAAGTAAGGTACATTTACCTACGCTCCTGATGTCAGGATGATAAAATGTTGGTTAAACAAAACACGCAGATGTTATTGTAATGAAAAAAAAAAATTCCGTGGGGCCTTTCATCACTTGACCTTTAAGAAGCAACAAAAATAAAAAAAGGAGTAACCACCTTACATCTATATGCTAATAGTATAACCATACTTGGTGAAAGGATGCACAATCGTGCAGACAGCAGACAGATATCTCTCATTTGTCTTCCATCAGACAAAAATCCGATCTCACCAATAAAGCAACGCACCCTTAGGTCTTGAGAAAATACAAATCGTGTGTCAGTGAAGGCGGTTTGTCCTCACCTCAAAGTGACCATCCACTGGCCACACAAATTTATTGGTCTGTTCTCCTCAAGTATGCACTCGTTCCTTATTTGTTTTTTTTCTCTCCTGACCCGAACCCGAACAGACAGACAGACAGTAATTTAATTCGTCGAAGAAGTCCAGCAACAAGATTTAATCTCTGAACTGAGGATAAATTGTTTTCTTATGTCTTTGTGTCTTTCCAATCAAGTGGAACATCCTTTTTTTTATTAATTTTTACACCTATTAAGGTTGTCTGCTGACATAAAAGATATAACAATTATCAAGCCATAAGGTATCAGAAGATGTTTTTTGTCGGTCCTACTTTTAACAACACCTTTACCTCAATGATGAGAATAGGTATCCACATATAAGCCATAAAAGACAAAAACCAATTGAAAATTGAAACTTTCGGCCTACTCGTCATCCATGACCCGTCTTTTATCAGATTTGACTACCAAAAATCTAAATGAATATTTGGGGCTTGTCATCGATACAAATTTGGGACAATTTAGTGATAAGAAACTTATGTTTATGAGCCAATTTGTTTTCTCCGTTATATCTTAAGGCCGTTCCTGTCACAGTATTAAGTTTATACAATTTGATAAGATTTTTGTTGTTGTAGCGACACATGTTTCATTAAAAATAAATAAAATAAAAAAAAATTGGGTGGCGCAACGGCTCGTGAAATACCAGGGCCTAGTGACTAACAACTCGCAACCATTCCTGTGTGCGCGCGTCGACAAGAATGGAAGGGACCTACAATTTTATGCTGAGTCCGAATGGCTAGACGAGAAGCAGTTATTCATGACAAGTGGTACTCTTGGAGGATTTGCCAATTTCTCGCAAGGGGCAGTCAGTAGCCCTGAAAAAAAAAACTTTTTTTTTAGTTTTTAGGTGGACTAGGCTGGGAAGGGAACCCACCCCTTCAGCGTGAACTACATTACACATGTTCCATTGCATTGTATTTAAAAGACCTTAGGTCTTACAGACAAACTATTGTTTTGGTGGTAAGATAATTCAATTATTTCGTTGTACCCGAAAAGATCAAGTCATAATAAAGCCTAATGAAGTCATGTGAACTCTTACCCTTCTCATGCATTTCATATAGAAACTATAGTCAGAAAGCGCAAATGCAATATGCACCTCTTCATGCCTTCAAAATTACTTTCACTATATTTACTCCAACACCGACAGCAGCACAGCATCAGAAGAAGAGTTCACTTCAAATCCACAACCAACCACAAACTGCTGCAATGTGGTAGAGTATAGGTTGAGTAGTTATAGCGACCGGGTAACCAACAATAAAACCTCCAACGATGATGATGATGATGTGATATAAATAGAAAACAATGATTTTTTTTGACAATAATGTCAAGGACAAAATCCTTCATGCCTCCTCGGAACTGCCACAACAATAGAAACATAATTATTATGTACATATAGGTATATCTTCACCATCAGGAAAGCCCATTGAATGGGTCAAGCATTTCAAATGTCATATACTCAAACTCCAAGATGAAAGAGTGGTTGCAGACTACAGAGGGATATAGAAGTGGATTCAATTCGAGAAAAAATTTACAAGCTGGAAAATTGCGGAAAAATTACTTCCGATTTACACAATTATTATTCGTCTATAAGGCTCGTTTCACACACATTCGGTTTCATTCGGCTCGGTCTGTATTCGGTTCGATTTCAGTTTCCTTCAAGACCTCTTCACACACAGACGGTTCATATTCGGTTTGTACTCACTAATAATTAAAATTAAATAAAATGTATTAAAAAAAAAAAAAGATCAGAAAACCGAAAACGAACCGAATATGTGTGAACGCTACGTTTACTTTGTGTGCCCTAGACTCGAATACGTACCGAATGAAACCGATTCGTGTCGAGGGATCGTTTGGTGCTATACGGTTTCTATTAGGTTTTTATTTTTGCCGTTTCACACATATCAGGCACACCCGAATACAAACCGAATGAAACCGAATGTGTGTGAAACGAGCTTAACTGTGAGAGTAGACTTGAGTAGAAGGGAGGGGGATATATGTATATGGGACAGTGGTGATATCGAAAGAGGAAGTGTGGGTGAGCATTAAAACAAAATCAATTTAAAATCACATCAATTTAAAATGCGAACAAAGTTGTTGGCAGTTTCATATCAGGAGCAGAATATCCACGACCGACGCGACGGACGAACAAAAAAAAAACACAAACACAAAAAACAAGGTTTTAGGTTAATTTCTGGATGTGAAGTGCTCACCAAACTATCTCAAGTGCAATTCACTTTTAATTAAGAGATGGAGTTCCAATGTTGTGGTGGTGGCCATTTAGGAGGAATGACACACTGCGGACCGCAAAGTCAATAAACCAAATTGGAAAGTATGTATGTAAGCCCTTTGAAAAAAAAATACTATCATCAGCTCCACATCCACATGCAATATCTCCCCACATTTTTATTCTTTTTTTTGTTTGCTATTTTATGTGTTCTTTTATTTTTTTTTTTTTTTTTTTTGTGTCTATGAGGACTGTGGGAGAAGGCGGATGACGCCGCCCTATACGCCACTGATGGAGAAAGAAAAAAGAAGAGGCAGAGTAAATCTACTGATGCATCATCGATGTACAGTTAAAAGCATTTTAAGTTTAGTGTGCAATAAAACCGATTTTAATTATTCACTTTCTCTATCTTCTCTCTAATTCTCTCTTTCCCTCCTTCTCTATCTCCCTCTTTCCCTGTTTATCAATTTAAATATATGCGAAATGCTCTTTTTCGAAAAGTTTTGGATTTACGATTTTTTGAAAGAAGGCTTCTTAGATTTTAAGGATGTTGTTTAAGGACTTTATTTTTGTAAATATATGTACATTGTACATTTATATGCAGTTCTTTTCGCAAAGTCTAATTTTTTGGTGGAGGATGAAGCGCGGTAGATATAGCTACATTTTATGCCTGATCAAGAGCATAAACATGCTCGAAACGTTCCAAATTAAATGAGAACATCTTTAATTATTGACCTACAGCCCACTAAAAGTCACATATATGTATATCTTATCACAAAAATTATATAATTTATTCTTCTCAATACCTACATACCTGTGGTGTTTGGTATAAACAGGATAATTCCATGTACGTATTTTTAAGGTAAATGTATTTAAATTTGAATCAAAATGTTGGAAAATCTTTTACAAAAATTAGGGAATCATTTATTTTCAATTCAATGCATTTTTGTACCAAATTTGAAGCATATCGTTCAACCCGTTTAGGCTCTAGCTCAATGTAAATAGGTCTGGCCACGAGACGAGAAAAGTCTCGGTCTCGATCTCGGTCTCGTTAAGACGAGACGAGACTGGATTTTAAGCAACCGAGACGAGACCGACACTAGGCTGTATATTTTATCCGAAGTTTACAGAGAGTCTAATAAATTAAAATACCCAATTTCAGTTAAATATTTATTTTCCTCTGCACGTATTCAAACTATAATCGAAAATATTTCGTTCCAATAATCAACAAGTTGGCCAGAAACCGTATTTTTTCGGAGACGAGACCGAGAATTTGAATTTTATTATTGTACTTGCCAGTAGGTATCAGTCCATATGGGATACAAAATTCTGGTGGTCAAATACGTTCGTGAAAGAAGAGTGTTGAATATTTTTGGGATTATGTTATTTTAGATTTCGCAATTTACAAGATTTTTGTTCTGTCTTTTTTTTCCCCAACTGGTCTTAATGAAATTTTACGTAACTAAGTACTATTTTTAATTTAAGGACTATTTGCTCTTATTAACTTTAAGTCAAACTCTGAAAACTGTATGCTTCTAAGGCTTTTAGTTTTCAAAATATTAAAAACAATGGAACGAACTTCTTAATAAACAGCAAGGAGAAACTAAGCTGAAATGATTTTTCTTGTTTTTATGAGAAAGTTGGTTCCTTAATTTTATAATATATTGGAATGTAAAAATTCTAGAACCATCTGGTTTTCAGCGTTTCACTTAGAATTTATGACACTATTGAACACTAAAATCCAAAATAGTACTTAATAACGTTTATGACACTATTGAACACTAAAATCCAAAATAGTACTTAATAACATCAAATTTTGGAGAAAAAAAAAACAGTTCGAAAAATATATCATTTTTAGCTAAAATGTATAGTTCAAAAAAATATTTTCTAGAAAAAAATAAAAGAATGGATTTCTGGCTTAAAAACAAAAAATCATAATATTGCAAGTGTTGACGTTGTTTCTTTTTAATAATTTTCTTTTTTAATTTAAGTCGAATGCTTACAAAACTGGCCCTCCTGCCTAATTGGGTGATAATCGAACCTGTCTCTTAAATGAATCACCCTAAATTTTGGTATCTTCCACTAGCTTGCCGTTGCAACACTGCCAGGGTTGCCAGGTCTGCTTTGAGACATTAGCTCAGTTTCAGAAATTTAGTAGGTATCCCAGATTTTCTGTTTTTAACGTTTTTTTTTTTTTAATTGACGAAAACAAAAGAACATTCAAAATAAAAACTTAAAATATAATTACAAAATCAAAATAAAATGACTGCTTTTTTCGAATGAAAAATGTAAAACTAATTTAATTATCAATAGGTTGAAATCAGAAATTGGCCGACTTTCTTCAAATGCTTGTCACAAATTTGGGGAAAAGATAGCCCTATTTATGAGCTCTCAAAATGCTTAAACTGGCAACACTATATTATTTTAAATAATTACTAAGCATGCCGCCGCATAATTTACTCTCATTCTAATTTCCAGCAACCGAAATGATTAAGAGATTACCAGGCCATTTTAAAGACAGTCTTTGAGACGAAACATACCTTACCTATGATCGTATCTTTCTTCCCTATAAAAAGAGAAGATGCAAATTTTCTGCGGAAAATAATCAAAAACCTTGGTACTAAATGAAATCTAGAATTCCGCCTATTAAGGGAAACACAAGCAGGAGCACACACATAGCATTTTAGTATTTATCCTCAAGGTATAGCTTGAGCTTGGGTATAGATACCCCCATTAATTTACCTTAAAATCATATAGTTTGGGCAAAACGGTATAGTGGGTATATAGTTTGGCATGATGGAGCTGTAGTAGCGCAGTTTCGCGGTGTTGGGGGTGGTGCTTGGTGCCAAAGAAAAAGGCACACACACGTTAATAATTTATTTACCCCACAGTCTGTTTAAATTTCATTCTCTCAGGGCCCCCGACCAGCGTTTTCATCTCATTGCTCTTATGCATACATTCTACTACAACAGAACCAGAGAAAGGTAGTTCTTTTTGCCACACATGATCTCAGACTTTGTGAAGTGCTTTTTTCTGGCTGACTGCCTGCTTTCTGGCTCTATGTGCCTAGTCCATGTGTACCTTTTGTTGTACGATATACCCTACCTATACCTGCTGTTGCTGGTGATGCTATTGTTCCACTTTCCGTACAATATTGCGGAGCAATTCTCGCGTTTTATTTATTCCTCTTCACATGTGCTATAATATCTTTGGCTGCTAGTCGAAGGCATCTCTATGAAGCGGAGGACCCAGCTTGGCGGTTTTATCGCTATATCTCAATTAGCAATATTTCAACTTCTTGCCATTTCTTCTTCAAATAATAATTGTTTTACAACTTATCCACTAGGAGGACACTTTAACTTCTGCCTATACGAACATCGCCTTCCGCCTACTATAGAAAATGTGAATTGAATTATATTGCCATTTTGGCCAGACGACTGGATTTTGTGTGTTAAAAAGTGTCAGAGCACAAATTAACAGTCAAATTGCATTGTGTGTAAAGATCCAACATAAATAACCTACAAAATAGAACAGCAACAAAAAAATCCCATCACAGCAAAATACTATCAAGTCACATTTATTTCCACGATGCAATTCTCGTTTTGACGCGGTTTATTTTTTTGGCAACAAAACTTGCAATACTTACTCGTAATCGATAATCGATTAAAATTCAAACCAATTCCCAACAGTGGTTAGCCGATATTTTCGTATTCATCAAACCGATGACCATCCAACTGCTTTTATTTCATTTTTTTAAAATCATATAGTTTGGGCAAAACGGTATAGTGGGTATATAGTTTGGCATGATGGAGCTGTAGTAGCGCAGTTTCGCGGTGTTGGGGGTGGTGCTTGGTGCCAAAGAAAAAGGCACACACACGTTAATAATTTATTTACCCCACAGTCTGTTTAAATTTCATTCTCTCAGGGCCCCCGACCAGCGTTTTCATCTCATTGCTCTTATGCATACATTCTACTACAACAGAACCAGAGAAAGGTAGTTCTTTTTGCCACACATGATCTCAGACTTTGTGAAGTGCTTTTTTCTGGCTGACTGCCTGCTTTCTGGCTCTATGTGCCTAGTCCATGTGTACCTTTTGTTGTACGATATACCCTACCTATACCTGCTGTTGCTGGTGATGCTATTGTTCCACTTTCCGTACAATATTGCGGAGCAATTCTCGCGTTTTATTTATTCCTCTTCACATGTGCTATAATATCTTTGGCTGCTAGTCGAAGGCATCTCTATGAAGCGGAGGACCCAGCTTGGCGGTTTTATCGCTATATCTCAATTAGCAATATTTCAACTTCTTGCCATTTCTTCTTCAAATAATAATTGTTTTACAACTTATCCACTAGGAGGACACTTTAACTTCTGCCTATACGAACATCGCCTTCCGCCTACTATAGAAAATGTGAATTGAATTATATTGCCATTTTGGCCAGACGACTGGATTTTGTGTGTTAAAAAGTGTCAGAGCACAAATTAACAGTCAAATTGCATTGTGTGTAAAGATCCAACATAAATAACCTACAAAATAGAACAGCAACAAAAAAATCCCATCACAGCAAAATACTATCAAGTCACATTTATTTCCACGATGCAATTCTCGTTTTGACGCGGTTTATTTTTTTGGCAACAAAACTTGCAATACTTACTCGTAATCGATAATCGATTAAAATTCAAACCAATTCCCAACAGTGGTTAGCCGATATTTTCGTATTCATCAAACCGATGACCATCCAACTGCTTTTATTTCATTTTTTTAAAATCATATAGTTTGGGCAAAACGGTATAGTGGGTATATAGTTTGGCATGATGGAGCTGTAGTAGCGCAGTTTCGCGGTGTTGGGGGTGGTGCTTGGTGCCAAAGAAAAAGGCACACACACGTTAATAATTTATTTACCCCACAGTCTGTTTAAATTTCATTCTCTCAGGGCCCCCGACCAGCGTTTTCATCTCATTGCTCTTATGCATACATTCTACTACAACAGAACCAGAGAAAGGTAGTTCTTTTTGCCACACATGATCTCAGACTTTGTGAAGTGCTTTTTTCTGGCTGACTGCCTGCTTTCTGGCTCTATGTGCCTAGTCCATGTGTACCTTTTGTTGTACGATATACCCTACCTATACCTGCTGTTGCTGGTGATGCTATTGTTCCACTTTCCGTACAATATTGCGGAGCAATTCTCGCGTTTTATTTATTCCTCTTCACATGTGCTATAATATCTTTGGCTGCTAGTCGAAGGCATCTCTATGAAGCGGAGGACCCAGCTTGGCGGTTTTATCGCTATATCTCAATTAGCAATATTTCAACTTCTTGCCATTTCTTCTTCAAATAATAATTGTTTTACAACTTATCCACTAGGAGGACACTTTAACTTCTGCCTATACGAACATCGCCTTCCGCCTACTATAGAAAATGTGAATTGAATTATATTGCCATTTTGGCCAGACGACTGGATTTTGTGTGTTAAAAAGTGTCAGAGCACAAATTAACAGTCAAATTGCATTGTGTGTAAAGATCCAACATAAATAACCTACAAAATAGAACAGCAACAAAAAAATCCCATCACAGCAAAATACTATCAAGTCACATTTATTTCCACGATGCAATTCTCGTTTTGACGCGGTTTATTTTTTTGGCAACAAAACTTGCAATACTTACTCGTAATCGATAATCGATTAAAATTCAAACCAATTCCCAACAGTGGTTAGCCGATATTTTCGTATTCATCAAACCGATGACCATCCAACTGCTTTTATTTCATTTTTTTAAAATCATATAGTTTGGGCAAAACGGTATAGTGGGTATATAGTTTGGCATGATGGAGCTGTAGTAGCGCAGTTTCGCGGTGTTGGGGGTGGTGCTTGGTGCCAAAGAAAAAGGCACACACACGTTAATAATTTATTTACCCCACAGTCTGTTTAAATTTCATTCTCTCAGGGCCCCCGACCAGCGTTTTCATCTCATTGCTCTTATGCATACATTCTACTACAACAGAACCAGAGAAAGGTAGTTCTTTTTGCCACACATGATCTCAGACTTTGTGAAGTGCTTTTTTCTGGCTGACTGCCTGCTTTCTGGCTCTATGTGCCTAGTCCATGTGTACCTTTTGTTGTACGATATACCCTACCTATACCTGCTGTTGCTGGTGATGCTATTGTTCCACTTTCCGTACAATATTGCGGAGCAATTCTCGCGTTTTATTTATTCCTCTTCACATGTGCTATAATATCTTTGGCTGCTAGTCGAAGGCATCTCTATGAAGCGGAGGACCCAGCTTGGCGGTTTTATCGCTATATCTCAATTAGCAATATTTCAACTTCTTGCCATTTCTTCTTCAAATAATAATTGTTTTACAACTTATCCACTAGGAGGACACTTTAACTTCTGCCTATACGAACATCGCCTTCCGCCTACTATAGAAAATGTGAATTGAATTATATTGCCATTTTGGCCAGACGACTGGATTTTGTGTGTTAAAAAGTGTCAGAGCACAAATTAACAGTCAAATTGCATTGTGTGTAAAGATCCAACATAAATAACCTACAAAATAGAACAGCAACAAAAAAATCCCATCACAGCAAAATACTATCAAGTCACATTTATTTCCACGATGCAATTCTCGTTTTGACGCGGTTTATTTTTTTGGCAACAAAACTTGCAATACTTACTCGTAATCGATAATCGATTAAAATTCAAACCAATTCCCAACAGTGGTTAGCCGATATTTTCGTATTCATCAAACCGATGACCATCCAACTGCTTTTATTTCATTTTTTTTTGTTGAAACATCATTGCACAGGCCCGGACAGCACTTTACCCGATGTACGAGCAATTATCACGCGATTTTTAACAAGCAGCATGTGTTGCGCACCATCATGGAGAATTCTCGTGTATCCTTAATTGTGGACCATCCAACCAACAAATCAGCAAACCATTTATTATTTAAGCGATTTAAAAAAAAAAAATCTTTGGGGGTATAAGGAGATAGTGGAGTGATGGCACAGGAAAAAAAATACCCATTCGTTCGGGCCCGGCGCGGTGCTTATCGCGCAAAATTTTACTCACCAAACATTTAACAATGAATGCATTGACAGTTGAGTTTATCGAACCTAGACCACCACGACCATCATCCGTCGAAATAGTATTAGCACCAACCGTCCATCGGCTACCAACTGGGGAATCTAAATATTGCATTCGGACAACAATATTGAACTCGACGCTACCATCATTGCCACCAATGTTGAAACCACACGTTTGGCCGTGACAATGCTTTGCAAAACGAGGGGTGGTAAAAGTTGATTGCTATATTCCTACTCGTATGTGCCTGGATTTAGGTAGTATGGAAATGGGCGAGATCAATAATATGGTGTAGGCTTAAAGGGGTTTCCCAGATGCACGCATCTAACTAAACCCGTTTACATTTAATTCAATTGAGGGAATGGTTTATAAATGTTGGTGCCCACAGTCACGTTCTTCATGAAAGAAATTTAAAATTGTTGCCTACCTACACACATGAATGATGCGCTTTTCATTATTTTTCAACAGGCTGTGTGTTCGGTTACTTGAGCAGCTTTATCTTAAAATAGGAAAATGATGGACTAGTTCACCTTAATGAAAGTAAAGTTGACCTTAGTAAAAAACAGATTAATATCCTCATCACAGATTACTCTGGAAAATTACCGACTAGACAAGTTTTCCTCGTTAATCATAGATCACTCTGGAAAATCACGGACTTGTCCGATAAATAACAAGTTGACATTGTTAAATCAAAAGTAGAACTTGGTAAGATTACTCGGGTAAATTACGGACTAGTTCGATTACTTAACCACAAGTTATTCTGGAACATCACGGACTATTTCTGTAAATCACAAGTTGATCTTCGTAAATCACAAGCTGACATTGGTAAATAACAGATTACTCGGGTTAATTACGTACTTGTTCGGTTGTTAACCCGTCAAGCTAAATTTCATTAACCTATTCTTGTTGTGGATTTTTATTTCGTGAAAGTAAATAAATAGCATGAAATTTGTCTGGATGAAAATGTTTGTGACATTTTTTGTTCCAAATTTTAACAACCAGACAAATTGTATCTTTTGTGCTTTTATGTATTTTCTCCATCAGATAGACATTTAATTGCAGTACTCCTTGCTGAGCACACAATACTATCCTCCTTGCTTTTATTCAGCCTCATTTTCCTTTTATATTGCTTCTCAAAAAGACATGATTGCATTCTCTTCATTTAATTGTGTCGTTCTCTTGGATAGGTATTTGTATTTGTATTTGTATTGATTTTTGAACTAACAATTACAAACAAGGGACATTATTTTGTTCTGTCCTTGGTAAGAAACATTCTTTGAACTGACTGATTTTTAATTTTGCACCCAACCAAATTGACTAGAAATTCAATAGTTGATGTTGAATTTTGTTCTAATTGTAAATCTTAAGTTATTTTCTTCGAGTGAAATTTAGTGGACATACTTATAAGATGAAGTCATCCGCAATTATTTCGATTGTATATAATGTAAATGTATCTGTAACGTATATAAAAAAGGAAAGATAATTTATATTTTTGTATGGCGATAGACATAGTGGAGTCACGAAAATTTGTTCAATTTTCTGACGACGACAATAAGAACCCCATCTCACAAGTTTCAGAGGCGGTTCCTTGTCGTTAAGCAGTGTACAACAATGGGGCACGCTATTTACAAAAACTGTTTTCCCTTTAATCTGAAAGCATATACACTGATTTTGTCTGGCACATAAAATGAAATGTTACCAGCACTAGTTAACTCAATAGATAAAGCTTTCGTAGCAATTCCATGCAAATTTTCAGTATACATACATAGATTTTAAATAAAATTCCCTTTAATATGTGCATACAATTTTCCTTCGGTGTAGTGTCACGAAAAAATTAAACGTGCTATAAAATTCGTCAATTTTTCAATGTATAAAGTTCAAAAACTAGACCCTTGAGCTAATTATTAAAGTATTCTGCCCCACTGTAAGTTGTCGCTGTCAACGTAGTTTTGGGCACCCAATGGGCCAGCTCAGTTCCAACATAGAATATTATATTCAAAGCATACATTATATACATTATATTTCCCTTTTTATAATATCACCCAGCAGTACCCAACAGTAGTGGATAGTTCTGGTTGCCTATAGTATCCAGTGGCGATTCCTGGTCCTTAGTATTGGTTGAGCTAGGTGGTCTGGGCAGGTTAAAATAAAAAAAAATCATACTTTTTTTTTAATTTGATTGATAACGACAATTAATAAAAAAACGTTAATAAATTATAGGTATAAAATAAAAGTTCAAAAATTTATCGATACATAAATTCGCTTCGTCGCGTCGTTTGACGGAAAAAAAATTTTCGCCGGTTTTTATGTGGTCAAAGTAGGACACTTAAGTTGGCACTGATTTTTGTACACGTACTTTGAACCCTTATACATAAAATATAATGTTTATGCTTTAGGTCCATATTTGTAGCTAAGTATCTAAATCAGACGACGTTTCAAACGTGGTTACGTTTTTCTTCAGGTCTCAAAAACATAGTTATTAATATTTTATAGCTTCAATTTTTAAAAATTATAAAATATGTACTTACAAATTTTTTTCTTATAAAAATAATATTAACGTTTAATCCTCTTTTGGTTGTATTTTGGTTTTTGAACGCAACTATTATTCTTTTTAATATTAAGAAATGTCTTGAAAAAGACGTTTTTTTTAAATCAAAAGTTCGAATAATAATAAATATTTCAAACTATATTTATTATATTTTGAATAATAATTCAAAATATTTTAAATAATTCTAACCTACAAAACAAGTTAAATATAAATTCTAAGTTTTAGTTTATTGCCTTTCAATGAGTTGATCATATATGCTGCTAAGTCACGAAGAATTATTATCATAAAATATAGTTATAATATTTATATCTTTTTTTAAGCAACTTTGGTACTGAATTTAAAAGTTCCAAAAACTGTTCACTTGGCTTAAAAAAAGATGTAAACATCTATTATAACTATATTTCATGATTTTATGGTTCTAAGTACGTGTACAAAAATCAGTGCCAACTTAAGTGTCCTACTTTGACCACCGCAATGTTTGCATCATAATTGTGTTGCACTTAGTTAGCATCATATTTCTTGCCAAAACTATTTCACCGATTTGGATCGAATTTCGTCTTGGGATACTCTAGAGTCTAGACTATTTGATTCCAAATTTTTAGAAGAATTGGACAATTTTTGACATATTTTTTGAGTGCTTCAAATTTACTTAGCTTTTTCAGATTTTTTTTTTAATTCATGGTTAGATAGCAACACAAATATAACATGCATTTAAAATTGATGTTGTTTTGTAGAAAATTTTATAAAAAACAAGTTTATAGCGGACGGTTTTTTCATAAGTTGCATATTTCCAAAGTTATAAAGGAAATTGTCGGAAAAAAGGGGTGATTTTAGCGTTTTTTTCACTGTTGCTGCAAACTTGGCTATATACTACTCTAACATGCCCCAACAACATATCAAAAATGCAGAACAACATCGCGCTTTGCGAATTTAGCATTTTTTTTGTGTAATTATTCACTGTGCTAAAAGAACTCAATCTCAATGTTTACTCATATCAATCAAAGATCACTAATAACAAAACAATGCATTCATCCTTCCTACCGCATTTTCCCAGAAACATATACGAAAGCAAAAAAGAGAATGACAAAAAAAACGTACCCAAAATGTACCTGGAGCTGCTACCTAATGTATCGTGCCTTATCGCATCATACTTACGCTTACGCTTTCATTTATTTAGCTGGGCTTTGCTTAGGACATTGTGTAGTAAAACGCTCTTGTATTCTAGATTGTATTGTATTTGTGCTTGTATTTGTAATTTGTATAGATATTATTAAAAATTGTATGAAATTGTGCAGCGCAGATGTTGCAAGCTAAAATGTTTCAAGGGAGACTTGTTCTATGAGAGTTTTATGTTGTGTGTCTGCAGGAAAATATAATTGAGAACAATATGGGGGTAGGTTAGGTAGGTATCTATTTTTTTTTTTAATTATTTCAATGCTCTTTGTAGAGAATTTGGTTTTGGTATCGCATATTGTAACGCTGAGGCAGATAGGAAGATGGGAGTTTTGTGTTGTGTGAAGGAAAATATGATTTGAAAATAGGTAGGTAGGTGGGTAGTTTTTTGTATTTATAGTATTGATTATTGTATGAAATCATTATCATTATTTCAACATTGCCATTTGTTACTTTTTGAAAATAAAAAGTACATCATACAATTTATTCATTTAAATTCTTGGTTTAGCGGCGATAAACCTGCTAACTGGGAGGAATCGCCACTGGTTCGCTTGCGATTTGTTGTTTTTTCAATGTTTTCCCTATATCGAAAGTAGCTGCATACTTGTTCCAATGATGTGACCTTCACAGCGACTGCTATGACCCTTGTCCTGATAGTCTCGAATTTGAGCATTTTTCTCTTCGGTTTGAAAACTTCCTTTTTGGCAAAATTGTTGAATTCATGAGAAAATGTCTTTTCATGTTTATTATTTGATTTTGTGCATACTATTTTTAACGATTTTATGAGCTACTGGGTTGTTTTTCAAGGTGTATTTAAACGAATGACACAAAAAAAGGTCAATTTTTTTTTTTGAGTCAAATTGCTCAAAGAGCCATAAGCCTAACAAGTTTTTAGAACGATTAAAAATTCTTCCTGGATCTTAATCCCCATATTTCACTTAATAATTTCTATAATTAGATTTGTCATAATTATAAAAGGTTATGGACAAATCGTTAAAAGTTTATTGAAAAAAGTATTAAAACGAGTGAATTGGAGTGTATAAGCTATGCATATTTGTAAATTATTGGTCACAGGGAAAAACAATATTTTCGTCATTTGTTTATTTATTTTTTTATAGATATATAGATATATTTTCTAAATTATAGGTCGTAGGAAAAAATTGTGTTAATCTTTAGTATAGAAAATTTTGTGGTCTACAAAATGTACTTAGGCTTTTTCGATAGCATTGGCGGTGTAACCAGTTATATGTTCCTACTCAAAAAATAATGATGTTTTCCTCATTTTATGTGTTTTTTAACTTCCCATTGGAAGTTATTCTAATTCGTGCGATTTGTCGAATTGAAAATTTTGACATATCTTCACGTTTTGAGGTCTCTAGAATCAGAATTCGTCGTTTTTAGCAAGATGTCTGTATGTGTGTATGTACGTACGTTCGGGGTACTCTTTTCGTCCACCATATCTCGAGAATGAATAAAGATATCGGCCTCGGATAAATTTTATTTTACAGATAATATTGTCGTTACGTGCTAAAAAGGTTTTCTAACAAATTCAATAAACCGTTTTCTTACTACAGCAATTTAAAAAGGAGCTGTAATATATCATTTATCTGGAATTTCTCGAGAACGGAATAAAATATTCACTTCAGACTAATTTTAATTTACACATAATTACGCAATACCAAATTGGTAAATATTAAAAAAAAATTTAACAGACACTTTTTTTAAACTAA